>PVHY01001332.1:0-19408 GCA_004024945.1 Uropsilus gracilis
CCCTTTCCACCTTCTTTATGATAAAGTATCTGGAAAATAATCCTTTGAAGAATCAACATCTTTTAATACTTAGATATATTTCTTGAGAAGCTTCTCATAATTCATTTCAAGTGGTTTGAAATTTGGCACTAATTTGACTGTCAAATGGAAAAATAAGATAATACCACATTGAGCATTAAATATATTGAGATTGCTTTTAGTGGGTTTTTAATAAAATTTTTAATGTTGATGTGCAAAAGACTAGCTTTTAAAATAAATGCTGAAAATTCTTTGATGATCAGTCTGTGCCCAGATCTGTGTTCCAGGTTTACTTGGATGGCTTGAGTTAACTTGTCTTTCTCAAGAATTTTCTGTGACTTTATATTACTTTTGCCACTCGATTGAAGATGGTGGTATACGTATCTGCTTGTTTCCCTTTCAATTTTCCTGTCCAGAAGAACCCATTCTTCTATTAATAGTTACATCAGAGTTGAGATATTTACATTAATTATTACAAGACTTACCGAAAGTTGGAAGACAAAAGAAGTAAATGCAGAATAACATGCAATCATGGTTTAATGGAAATGACTAACTTCAATGATCTTAAAATTTAGATCACCTGATTTTTAGATGCTAATTATTGATGACAATATTGATGATAATATGTAAGGGTGATTGTGTGTATGTGCACACACACATAAATGTATATAGTAATACAGTTAACCGATGAGTCATATGAATTAATAGAAAAGTCATTTCAGGATTTTGTGGCATCTCCTTGCATTACTTGTATATGTTCTTGGTTGTTAGTGAGAATAAGAAATTGTACTGTGTTTATGCTCTTTACAAAAATCTCTGGCATTAGCTCAGTGCCAAAAAGAGAATAATCCTATAGTAAATTAGGGAGAAATTGCTTGGGATTCTGGAATGACCCACAGTGGGGGAAGAGAAGATAAAGCTTAGGACATATAGGCTAGGAGTATCTCTGTGAACTTGCTGAAGGATCAGCAGCAGGAGAGAAAGGAGACCAGTTATCTGAAAAATAAAGACAGTATTATTGTAAGTCTAGCATCTTTTTCTTCTGAGTCCTACTTGTATGAAAAGGTTGAGAGGATTGTTGGGCTCTGAGTGAATTCACTTTTAAAAGAATGTTCTGACTTTTAAAATTACATACTGGCAATGCACAAGTTATGACAATACTTAAAATGTTTTTCATCACTAGAAAATGGTTGTTTTCTCTTCCTATCAGCAGATAAACAGAGTAGAAGAGAGGGAGCAAAATCTTGGCTAACATGGTCAGCTATGATTTTGCCTAAAAAGACTGTGTTGACATTTTTGTTTCTTCCCACTGGGATATCTTCTACTAGAAAGTAATATGTAAATGAAGCTATTGTCATCTGTCCTATTATCTTCTCTATTTGTAACAATCTGTTTCAGTGTTGGCCTCCTAATTTCACTGTGAATATTAAAAACATTGGTTCATATATAGAAATGAGAGACCAATACAGAGAATGGGCTAGAATTCATATGAGATGGGAATGTTTTGAAATAGGGTCAAAAATGGGGCAGAAACCTCCGACCAACCTCCACACTGAAAATGCAGCTTCTGCCACCCAGGTTCCCTCAGGTTTGTACCACACTTGTGCCATTCAAAATGCAGTTCAACAACAGGGTTTATTTACAAAGGAATGTTAACAAGGAAAACAAAAAGTTCTTAAAGCCACAAATGGCCAGTTATCTTGCCCCAGTCATCATTTAGTCCGAAAGTCCCAAACACATGTCCAAGATGGTGCCCTTTTGCCCCTCCAAGTCTGAGAGGTAGGTACTCTGCCAAGTTCAGTATTTCTCCGGCATTCTCTTTGCTGCTTCTCCAGTGTTCCAAGCTGCTCCGCTTCTCCAATGTACTTCAAAATTTTCCACAATTGCTGATGCACATATCAGCTTTCCAAATCCCTGGCCATCTCCAGGTACTAGCTCACTATTCTACCTTGTGCAATGCACACTCTCCACACCAGCCACTCTTCTGTTGCCACCACCAGCTCACTCTACCAGGGGCTTCTGCTCAGCCTGGTCAGACTACTCTTTACCAACCTGCCATTCTCATGTCCCCTCTCCCCAAAGTCTCTCTCTAATCTCTGCTTCTTTCCCTTTTTAACTCTCTCTTCCTACCCCCATGCTGTCCCCCCAAGACTCCAATTTTCCTCTATACACCCTCTTGGTGATACATTTCCTCACCTGGGATTAGCAACAAAATAAAAGTACCCTTCCTGTTTACACCAGTACCCTTATCCTGTGTAGGCCATCTTTTACTCCTTTGTTTTTCAGACACAGTTAATAGCATCAGCGTCTAAATCTTAATACTGTCCATAGTCCTGGCTTCAGTTTGACAGTATTAGAAGTAATCAAGATAGAGAGATGAACACTGGGATGATTATACAAGTGTTTTAAGAATTTTCCAGTGAAAATGGACCTTGTTCTATATAAGTTAAGAGGATATGTTCTCTATATTCCCCTTCATGGTAAAATTTTAAACCATTATATATGAATTTGTACAAAAAACCCCAAATACTGTTGTAGTTTATCTGGTCCACCAACATCCAAATTAAGATCTAAACATCAGGCTTTTATTTTTCATATAGCCACTGATTAATTCATTGATAAAAAGAAACTATTTAATAACTTGTTGACAGCAAATGATTATCAAGTAACAATGATGTGCCAACTTACAGTGAGCATAACAGCTATGGACCTTTTGCTTGCCCTTGGATGGGATCCCAGAACATCTTATACACATTACTTCTAAAATCAGTTCCTTGGAGATCCTATTCATTTCTATTGTTAACCCTTTTTTTGCTGTCCCAGATACATTTATTAAAACATATTTCACATCATGTACTTATTCAAGTATAATTACATTTAATTATCTTTCTAGCTTTATAGTCTTAGTTCTTGACACATCATCTGGTTTTTAATAAATGTTAACAAATGAAGTTCAAATGTGTTCTTATATAAAGCGTTATTTAATGGGATTTAAGAGGGAAACTTTAAATACTTTTTCTCCAAGATTTTGCACACATTATAGATTGTTCCAATACCAATATTGTCACACTAGAGATAGAAGGACTATAGTGAGAGGAAGCAAACTGAGGTCCCACTTGATGTAATGTTAAAGTTTAGTTCCTTCTCCAGGTTGTCTTTATTTATACTTAAACTTATGTTTTTTAAATCTATACTTTCATTGTCTAATAAAAATACCTGGTAAATTATTTATATGCTATATCTTATGTAATTTTATCCTCATAGTGACTTATATTTTGCTCCCTTATTGAGATATTGAAATAAACTCTCAATTACTTGTCCCAACTTCCACTCTTGATATGGTTGGTAGAGTAGAAAATTATGTTGTGTCATGAAAGTGGCATCTCTGAGTAAATAGATTTAATTCAGATCATGAAAGCTTGTAAATATGGCCAAGTAATTGTTTATCATTCATGTCTATTGGACTTCAGTGGAACAGAAGTAATGATGATTGTTGATCTGTTTAGACTTTCTGTAAGTAGGAGAAATTAATCATATTTTTCTGATAGGTTGTTTTCAAATTTGATCAAAAGATTCTCTTATTGGTTAAGATGGCTATTCTCTGTGGAGTCACCCAAAAGAAGTAATATTCTCAGCATGGACTTTTGTGTTAATATCCAAGTCAGGCAATTGAATCACCTAAAATGTGTTTGTCAATAAGTGGGAGTTAGTTTAGCTGTTTGATGTTTTAATCAGCACCTTTATCAGGGTCATTATTAGGACATTTTTTGTTCATTTTTTTTCCAGGAGTACTTCTTTCAGTGCAGTGAATAGAACCATTGTTTAAAATTTCCAATTAGTTTATGAATCCATGTTATTACTAAATAAAATAATGATCAAGATTAATTCTATTTCTAATCTCTGAGAAATATTTACTGAAAAGTATATAGGGATAGGCATTTTGCTATAGCAGTGCCACTCACTTTACAATCTCTTTGAGACACATGACAAAACCACATAATGATTAATTGTCAAAAATCATTTTATGAACAGCTATCAACTGATAACTTCTTCAATCAATCTAATTGAAATCAAAGCATTGGAAACTCCTTGCTTATATAAAGGATTCTTTAAAAATTCAGTCATTAGAATCATTCATTTTTTCAACACTAATACCAATATTTAAGTCATCCATTTTCTGACATCCTGGAGAATGGGGCAAAGACACATTAGGATATGGGTGAGAGACAAGAGGTTATGGATTAAACTAAAATTAGGATATGGGTGAGAGACAAGAGGTTTTTTTACTATAGAGTGTGGATAATTGTGTCCTGAACTCTTATGATCATTCTGTGATATAAATGAATTATGCATCTCATAGTAGTGATAAGAATCTCTCAATAAATGGTAAATATTATATGATTAGGTTTATTGTATGCAGATAATCTTATTTAAGTGTATGGGGGCATGACACTGAAATTTTCAAGAATGATGACTAAATGAAAAACAGGCTGCACTTCAAGATTTTGGTATGTATCACCATTTGAAATGGTTTCATTTAGGGGTGAAATTCAGTCTCTGAGAAGGAGATAGCTGAAGCAAGATTTGGTGTCAGGAGTCTAGAAAGAAGATTTAGGTTAAAAGAAAAGTAATTTCCAGCAGAGATAGAGTACAGAGGAGAAAATTGGACCAGAAACTCGGTTTTGCAGTTGTGAGCAACATAGCAATATAGTGTAGAGGGTTAAGGGATGGCTGTAATTGGGTGTGCAAAAACAATCTTCATTCTTCCCCTACACAAAAGTCATCATCTTTTCCCCTACACAAATGTATGTACAAGTATAGCACACAGAGCATAGAGAATGGAAGACATTTACATCATCTTTGGTACAAATTTCTGTCGATAGGGAATTTTTGCAATGTGGACAAGGATGTTGGAACATGGGTTTGTTAAAAACAAATACCTAGATGGATGGGATAAATTAGCATGCAGATTTTTTTGTCATGCTAGGCCTATAACAGTAAAACAAAAATCTGCTGAAGGAGATCAATTTCCTAATGAACTCTTTATTTTGCTCAGTAATGACTTCAGTACCAGTAGAGGATGAAGTCCAGTGAAAGAAGAGCTTCTTTAATTACTTTCTGAATTCCTTAATTGGGAAGCATGATCTATTTTCTATATCATTTTTAAAAATCCCTAGTACCTCTCATTGCAAGGACATACATATAGTGGAAACTGATCAATGACTGTTATTCTGCCCATTTCTTAGGTTGTCTTAATAAAGTACCCAAAATTGGGATTTTTATTTTTTAATTGATTACATATATACATATTCGATATCATTGTACATCCTGAAGTTCTCCCACCACCATGTCACCTGTGAACTGTCAACCTGAACACTTGTGTTCTGGCCTGCCCTGATTTTACCCTTCACCTCCCTTGCTGTATGCTTTTGTTTTGTTGTCAGTTTGTTAGTTTGAACTTTTTCTTGTCCTTTTGTTTATTTTCCCTATATCCCACATATAAGCGAAACTATCTGGTATTTACCTTTTTCTTTCTGGCTTATTTCTACTAGCACGATTCCTTCTAACTCCATCTATGTTGTGGCAAATGTCACGAATTAGTTTTTTTCTGATTGCTGAATAATAGTCAATGTAAATATATCATTTTTTAAATCATTCATCTGTTTTTGAGCATTTGATTTATTTCTATATTCTGGCTGTTGTAAATAGTGCTACAGTAAACATATGAGTACAGGTTTCCTTTTGAACTAGTGTTTTTGTATCCTTTGGTTTTGTTCCCAGAAGTGAAATTGCTAAATCAAATGGTAGCTCCATTTTTAGTAGTTTAATGGTTCTCCACACAGCTTTCCTAGTGACTGAACCAGTTTGCATTCCCACCAACAAAACTGGGATATTTAAAACAGATATGTTTTCTAGTTTTGGAATCTAAAGCTCCAAAATTAAGAAATTAGCAAGATTGCTTCTGAATTCTTAGAAAGAATCTGTTCCCAGGTCCCTCTCTTGGTGTAATCTGTTCCCAGGTCCCTCTCTTGGTGTCTGAGTGCCTCAGGAATTCCTTGGCTTATAGATGGCTCTCTCCCTGAATCTTTACATTACTCTTGACCTCTGTCTCTCTGTGACCAAATGTTTCCCTTCTTGTTAAGAAGGCAGCAGTCATAATGGAGTAGGGTTTTACCATAAACACCTCAAGTCCGTCATCTTCTCTATAAATACCCCATTTCCAAATAAAATCATAGGTCCTGGGACTTAGGATTTAAATATGTCAGAGAACACAGTCCAATCCATAACAGTGATATACCTGTTATGGTATATCATAAGAGACAGAGAAATCTAGATCAATAAAATACCACTGGGCTTTCCTAGGGAGAAGAACAAAAAAGAAATTTATGTTTAAGTCTAACATTTGTTAGTTACTGACTATAATACTCCAGGAAGTCCTTAAACAATCATAATCTCAGTTTTCTTAGCTCTACACTTGGAAAAATACTTCATAGTTTTGTTAAGAGGATTAAAAATGAGAATATATGAATAATCATGATTTATAAAGTGTTATATAGATACTATACAAAATTATAGCTGTTATTAATGCATTTATTTTGCAGCCTATTCTAAGATTATTCTAAGTACCAAGTAAAGAAAATAGGAAGCTCTCAAGTAGCAAAAAGACAAGAAGGAGCAAGGATCATTATCTACATAATTAACTTTTGAGTTAACAATGTGTTTCTTTATAAGCATTAATATTCTTTAATAACTGCTGGTCATAAACATAAAATATATTTCATCCTTCAAAATTTTATGTATGGAATTATTGTCTTTATTGTAGGTAATATCGAGAATTAAAACAACTTCAAAAATATTGCTAGTTCTTTAGAAAATCTCTTTATTGAACAACCATGATGGAAAATTATGTTGCAGTAAGAAATATCTATATTCCTTAAATATGTATGCAAGTATATATGTATATACAAATATATATATATAAAGGAATATATATGTGTATATATATAAAGGAATATATATATATAATTTCCTGTCAAAACAATGTTACTGTAAGACTGCATAGGGTCAAACTGTGTTCTAACTGCTGTGAGTTAAATTTCTATGGTTGACTAAGTGAATTTCTTCAGCCTATTATTCTGCATGCTTGGTAAAGGTTCTGGGAGCTGATAGATTGCTATTATGACCACTGCAGACATTGAAAAATGACTTAGTAGAAACAGTTACTGCTAGAGAGAGACAAATAGCTTCCCAGAAGAGGGAGATTCTTGCAAGGGGTCATTAGCACATATTCAGCTACTTGAATCTCAAACGTGTGTAGACAGTTCAGTATTTGGAAGAATCAGTACAGAAGTATATTCTCATCCCTCCAATTTCATTCCTCTCTCTTCCTCTCTTGGCAAAAACAGGTAGAAATTAAGAGAAAATGTGCACAATCCTTTTCCTAGTCTTTGTGCCATGTAACTTAAAAGATTTCTATCCTTCTATTCTTTAAGTGCATAATAGTTAGATCACCATATACAAGGCTATAGCAAGTGTATAAATGCTGACTATATTAACTAGTTAGCATTCAATAAATATTTAACGGGTAAACACCATGCCATGCTCTCTATTTTATGTCTTTAGCATAGAATCAGAAAGTAGACAAATACTTTTAAGGAACTTAAAGTCTAACTTATGTCTCCTAGTTGTTAATTTTAATATGTTCAAATTTAGAATCTAGAACTCTTTTAATACTGTGTTTTTATGTCTGGTTTAAAGGCTCACAGAGGTATTCTCCCAAAATTTCTTCTAATTAAATTTTTTTTTCAGATTAGTTCTGTGTTCTTTAAATATGGATCAAGATTGGATATATTGTAAACTTGAAAATATTTATGTATGATGAACCCAACAACTCTACATACAGGAATAGTTGAGAAAGAAGCTCTTGAACCAGCTAGGAAGGCACCAACTGCAATCCAGACCCCAGGTGGAGACGGCGCTTCAAGGCCCCGGTGCAGACAAAATAACCCAACAGAAGGACTAAAAACAAAAAGAACAACAACAAAAGACACCTATACTCCTCCTCCATAAAGAGAAGGAAGCTCTTGGCATATACATGAGAAATCATGTATTAGTGTTTTAAATAAAGTAATGTTTTGAACAGAGAAATCAAAAAGTTCCCTAATTGTAAAACAGGATGAAAAATAGACGTGTGACTTGCCTGTTTATTGCAGCCCTATTTACAATAGCCAGATATGGAAACAACTCAAATGCCCCAAAATGAACAAATAGCTGAAAAAGATGTGATATATGTAAACAATGCATCAAAGAAGACAAAAAATATCATTTACAGCAACATGGATGGAATCATCTTAGTTAGAAGGAATCATCTTAGAGGAAACAAGCCAGAAAGAAAAAGGAAAATATCAGATGGTCTCACTTATTTGAGGGATACAGGGGAAAAAAATCAAGCAAATGCTTAAGAAAAATTGAAAACTGCCAACAGAACTAAAGCATAGAACAAGAGAGGGGGACGAGGGAGAGAATGGGGTTGGGAGGACACAAAAGACTAAGATGTTGCATGGGTGGTAAGGTGATGGGAGAGCAATGGGGTAGACAATGATATATATATATATATGTATTTATGATATATATATGTATATGTATTTAGATATACTAGTGCAAATAATAAAAAGTAAAAAAAATAAAAATAGATGTGTGATGAATTTAAAGAGTAGTTAGAAATGATAAAAAGCAAAGACATGTCTGCAGATAGATTTCAAAACCAAAGGGGAATGTAGAAGACTGAAGAAAAGCATATGTATGATTCTTTTATATGTATGACTTCAGTATCACATACAAAACAGTACTATACAGTCTTAAGATATTTTATTACATAAAAATATTTTTAGTGTCCTGAAAATCTACAAGTAAAATTTATGGTTAAAGACATGTGTATGAATATCTTATAAGCTTAATGAGCACCAAGGAGGATGAACTGAAAAAGACCCATACTGAGGTACGTACAACAAGATGTTGAAAGCCTAAGTCAAAATAAGAATCTTGAAGGCAAGGAAGTAACTCATTGCATGCAATGTATCCTCAGTCAGATTATCAGCAACTTTGAGGTTAGAAGACAGTGGCCTGATATATTAAACATGTTGAAAGAAAAATCTGTCAACCAAGTATTCTTGATCTGGCACAACTGTCCTTCAAAAATGAGAAATTTAGATAGTCTCAGAAAACAAAAACTGAGGGCATTCACTATTAGATATGTTGTGTAGAAATTACTAAAAAGAATACTACAAGTTGAAATAAAGAGGCTAGACAGTAAGCCAAAGCTCATGAAGAAATAAAAGGCTTGGTGAAGATAAATACATGAACAATCATAAAAGTTATTATCGTTGTAACTTAGATTTATAATTCTACTTTTTGTTTTTTTCTATATGATTTAAGAGACAAAGATATTACAAAGAGTAGTCTACAACCTAGTAGTATTAAAGTTTTGGTTTGCAACTTCACTTTTTGTTTTTTACATAATTTAAAAACTAATTATTAGTTTATATCAGATACAGAATCTATAAAGATGTAATTTTGTGACCAGTAACTAAAAGGAGTGGAGGCAGAGTTGTGTAGGAATAGGAATTTTATATGCTATTAAAGTTGGTATAAATTAAATTTAGGAAGAATATTAAATGTAATTCCCATTGTTTCCACAGAGAAAATAGTTATACAAAATTGAAATGTTTCACTGCAAAAAATCAACTACATATGAAAAAAGATGGTAATGCATTATGCAAATCTCAGCCTGAGGATAGAGAGGGGAAGATTGCTGAAATAAGTCCTAGTGTCCAAAGATGCAAAACCAGGAATTCTGTTGTCCAAAGGCAGCAAATGGAAAATCTAGCTCAAGGTGAATGAAAATTCATCCTTTCTTGGCCTGTATAGCAGATCTCTGAATCTTTTGGATGACATACACTTTGGAGAAGGTGGATTTTCTTTAGTCACTCTACAGATTCAAACATTCTTCTCTTCTAGTAACATTCTTACAGACTTTCAGAAATAATGTTTTGTCATTTTCTGAACATTCTTTAACCCTGTCAAATTGGCATATGAAATAAATCATCAGAAACAACATCCCTAGAAGTTGGATCTCTGGATCTCTTCTTCTGGGGCTGCTATTTTTCCTTTTCTTTATATCAACTTTGGTGCCTTTCCTATTGTCTCCTATAACCAGTAACTTGATGTTCAGCTGCTTACAGTGAACTTGTCTCATTATTTATAAACAAATATTTAACTCACATGCCACCAACCTACAATTACTAAGAATGCGCCTTTCATTCCCAGACTATTTCTAAGTTCTACCTAGTCCATTTGAGAATAAATTATTTTTGTATAATATTATCTTCATGTTTGCTTCTCATTGATTACCATTATGAATAAAAATATGAGCTACTCTTTGGCACACAATTGATCTTTAGTTTTTATCATGTATTTTCTAGGGGGAGATCTGGGAAAGGATTCTGACAAATTCTACCAAAAAATACTATTTCTCTTTAAATCCTACAACTCATATCTCATTTTAGAAATATATTTTTTTTATTTGATGACTTTAGTTAGAACAACCTTTGTTTCTTATTTTATGAAGATTTACCCAAATTGATTTGGACCAAAAAAAAGTTAAACTTTTTACCTATTTATTTTTCAATATTTCAAAACCAGAAGAATTCTACATTGAGCAATACTTAGATTATTAGAATGTGAGGAGGGTTTTTATATCTTCTAACTTCCTTGATATAGTTGATATTTGCTGCATTTTTTCCACCACTCTTTGGTATTTTTATTTTTTACATCATGGACTTCCTTGGAACCCTGTTGGTGAGCCTGTGACTCAGATTCAAGCCAAAGCACATACGTATCATCTTGGTTACAGTTACTGATTCAAAAATTGATAGATTTTAGGTTATATCAATTGAAACTTTTCGACACTAGATTCAGAACTTGTGCTGACATTGTGGGAAAACACTTTTTCTCTTTCTGCTCTTGGTACCCAGCACGTAAAGTATAGGACTGAAGTTTTCAAAAGCCTCTTTGTCACCCATAGAAGGGTACCTCTTTAAGAAGGAAGCAATAGAAATAAACATTGAGTGAAAGAGTAAAGAGAGACAGTTCACTATTATACCCCTCAACCACCTAGGTTCTGACTTTATTGAGGTCTACTACCTAGAAAGTTTGAAGATAAGTCATATGCTCATGTTTTTTTTTTTTTTTTTTCACTTAAATGGCAATGTACTTTCAACTACCTAAAGGAATTTAAAAACTTGGATATTTACTTCCGCTAACATGAAAAATTTAGCACTCCCTCCTAGAAGTACCAAGGCAAAGAAATTCTGTTTAACTTATTTTGATGAGACTCTGACTGCTTTGTTTTATGTGCTTAATTCTAAATTTAAGGAAAATATAAGATATTGCCCTCTTGGTAAAAGACATATGAAAGATAAGTCAAACAGGTTTTTGGTTTCCAAGCATGACCATATTTTTAGATGAATATCAATTTAGTAATAAGTATTAGGCCAACTTAAGAAAAGCATTCAGTCTGCAGTATTTGAAAAATTTGGTCCTGAAGTAGTGATAATTTTCCCTGAGGATTTTCTGGCTGCATTTCTGGTCTATCTGAATACTTGGCAGGAAAGGCGGTACACTTTGAGTATTAAAGTGAATTTGTCTTGTGTAGTATTTGTAAATGAAATTTGCTCAGCCAACAGCAAAGGCAAGTAGAATGGCGGCATTTCCTGCTGCCTTTCTGCTTTTATAACAGCTTTCAAGGTAGCATCACAATGGCATCAGTGTGAAAGGAATCAATTGCTTGTGAATTAAGCATGAGTGCACTGAACAAAACGGGAAGAGAAAGTCAAACAACCCTATAAAAATTAAAGTTCTGATCTTAAGTAATGAGTTTTATTTCTTATTCCATGTATGGTTGATGAAGGCAAGATATGATTTGTGTTACAAGAATACAAGTCTGATACATGTGGAGTAAAAGTTGTTTATTTCTCCTGCTATTTAAACTTATTTAGAGACTAATGTGTACCTTACTGGTAACTTTTTAAAAGCGGAGCTAAGGCTATCGACTTTGATAGGATTTAGTTTTTATAGTAATGGTTAAAAACTACATGGTTTAAACTAATGTATAAAATCTGTTTTTACAGATTGGATGTGACACCAGAGAACTGGTCACTGACTGATAATGGTTAACTGGGAAAGGAACTGATGTGTCATGCAGACTGTCCAGAATTGCCACCAGTGTCTGGACAGATGCAGAGCTAGCCACATCATAGCAGGCAGATGTCACAGTTTAGTGAAGTGAGGGCTACAGTTCAGGAAATCGAAGTGTACTTTGACTTTACAGAAGGAACCGTATTCTCGGATGAAGTATCCTGGCATTGCTGTTTCTACATTCTCACCATCTTCTGAGTAAGAGGACAGTGAGATTAGACGAGATCGGGTGCGTTCAGGGTGGCATGGCCGTAGACAGGACAGTGAGATTAACCTAAATTCCATTTGAACTGTTCAGCATGAAAGAAAAAAGGCAGACACATTCTCATAAAGAATGGTTCCATCAATATTAGAGTCTGGTGAGACATGCAAACCAGTGCATGTTCTCACCAGAGTTTACTGTGTAGGAAGGGGTGAAATTAGGAATATTTTACATCATTGTACCCAAGTACTTGTACTTGGTGATGGATTAGGTGTGTGGGTGTTCTATAATAAGCAGTGAAAGAATTTTGAGAGAAGATACCAAGTCTCTTTAAAATAAGCATTTAAGGGACCATATTCTGTATCCAGACTGCCTGAACACTTATGAACAACATTTCTTTTGTTTCTAGGAAAGTTCATTCTAGTTCTCTAAACCTTAGAGAAGGAAGTTCATTCTAGTTCTCTAAACCTTAAAACACTGTAGGAAGATAGTGATATATCTAATTAAAGTGTGGTAAATAGCAACGTACAGAAGGGGTGAGGGACAGCTTTGTCTCTGCTTTGATAGGCAAGCACTATCAGAAACCTTACTCATTTCAGAGAATAGACTACAACAAATAATATACAAAGAACTGTCTTTTATACTTTGGTCCTCTTGGGAGAAAGCTTAAAACACACTACTAACTCAAATAGGATAAACACAAGGAAATGTTTCCTAAGGTTGAGAGAATGATACATATCAATTTTGTAAAACCTGAAAAGTAGCCTTGCTTTCTGTGCCACATCGTTTTTCTAGAAAAGTGTTGATTCAGGAGATACTTTGGTGAGTGCATTAGGCAAAGTATGTGGCATAGAATGAAATCAGTTGAACATTCAGGCTCAAAAGGTATAATGAGATATTTAGAATGCCTTTCGTTACTTTGGGTACAGTGTTGCTGAAAATGATCTTCAGCTGTTTGCTGATATATGCAGTTCTTTGTCAATTCTGGGTAACTGACATCATGGTAAATGGGGAAACTGAATTGCTCTAGTAATTTAACATTTTGGCCAATGGTTAGATCCATGTGCTTCATCCGAACATAAGGATCACACCTCTCTCTTCTACTCCCTCTACTTCCTCTTTACTCTTCTCCTTTTCATCTCTTTGCCTTCCCTCCCTTTTCCCTTCCTTCCTTCCTTCCCTCCATTCTCTTCCACCATGTCTTCTGCCTTTACTTTTTCTGCAAGTTTTCTCCTGGAATGTAGACAGGTAACAAAGACTTCAGCAGGACAAAGTTTGCTTGATTATGATGAGGACACCTTTGCAGAAAATTACATGATTTATTTTGTAGATGTTTCAGAGTCTAGTTATAGATCAAGAAAAAGGACTAGATCAAACAGAGCTGCTCTGCAGTGGTACATGCTATTTCCTAGTGCTAGAAATTCACAAACAGTAAGTGAAAATAGTTATTGACAACATGGGTTTTGGAGGCAGGAAATCCTAGTTGAAGATCCTGACTCCAAACTGGGACAGAGGTATGGCTTGGGCAACATGTTCCCCTATGGACACTCAGCACTATCATTTGCAAAGTTGTGTTTAAAAAAGGAATTCTGGGTATTGTATAAAATAAAGATCCTTCTAATGTAGTAGAAACTTAATAAGCTGTAATTGCTGATATTACTTACTATAGATATTTTAGAAAAAGTTTAAATAGCTTAAAATATTTCATCCCTCTGTGATTTCTGCTATTCTCTTAAAATTTCTGTTATTCTCTTTTTGGAATTAAATTTCATCATCCTGTTGCAAAAGTTTCCTTGAAGTACTATGGAAGAACCATGCCATTACTTTACTTTGTTAATCAGTTTCCTTATCCTCCTCCTCCTCCTCCTCCTCCTCCTCTTCCTCTTTTTCCTCCTCCTCCTCCTTCTCCTCCTCTTTTTCCTTCTCCTTCTCCTCCTTCTCCTTTCCCCTTCCCCTTCCCCTTCCCCTTCTCCTTCTCCTTCTCCTTCTTCTCCTTCTCCTTCCCCTTCCTCCTCCTTTTCTTCCTCCTCCTCCTCCTCCTCCTCCTCCTCCTCCTCCTCCTCCTCCTCCTCTTCCTCCTCTTTCTTCTTCAGGATAGTCACCTAAACTCTGAGTTATAAAATGTCAAGAACTAAGTAACAATAATAATACCATGTTTTATTTCCCTAGTACTTTGGAGTTAATGGAAAGTTCTCAGGTCTACTGTTTTTCCTAACATTCTAACAATTTTCAAACACAAAATAATTGGAAAAATTTGTTCAGTAACACCCAGCATTCAAATTCTGTCATCAATATTTTATTGTACTTGCTTTATAACATACTCATCCATGTATCAATTCTTGGTGAATTAGAAAAGTACAACTATTAGAAAAGTACATATTTTTATGAAATGTCAGTATGCATACCATTAGAGTTCAATTTTGTTTACCATACTGTTCTTTAGACAAAATGTATATGCTATGAAATGTACAAATCATGTCTACTGTACTGTGGATTTTTATAAGTGTATATACCTGTGTATCCCAAACCACAATCAAGACACGGAACATTGCCATCTCCTGACAAAGGGGTGATGTGCAACAAAAAATTCCCATGAGGACAGGGATCACCTCTAGGAATATTCCATGACTGACAAAGTTATATTTTGTTACATAATTTCCCTGTACCTTTTGAGATGATTGTATGAATTTTCACTCTTACTCTATAAATAGGGTTATTTAAAATGCCTGATTTTTGAGTGATTAACTCCCTTCTACTCTGGGACAAAATTTTCATCATAATGCTGCAATATAAATTTTATTTATTGCTAGAATTTAATTTAAAAATATTTTATGGAAGATTATTGTATCAATAAAAATAATTTACCATTCATTATAAAAATAACTTTCAAATAATTGAATAAGCAAAACCTTGTGTACCAAGGTTTAAAATATACTTAGAAATCAAGTACATGGGAAAAAAAGCTATAGGATTTAGATCAAATTTAAATCATGTACAGATTGATTATAGATTGAATTTTACTCTTGTAGACGTCAAATATTTTATGACATGGTATTGGAGTAAGATTGGGACAGCAAAAATTTTTATCAGAAAGCACAGCATAGCATTTAAAACAAAAAGTAGTTAAAGCCAATTAACTAATATTGAAGACAAAAACCAATTGTATGAAAGTTTCAGCCCCCAAAAGGTAGTAAAATAGGAAAAAAGGAGGCCCAAACCGGAAAGATAAAATATAGCAATAAACAAAAAAGTCCCCAAACCACCAAAACATCAAGACAGTAAATTTAGGCCTGATATGTTGATAATTATAATAATACTACATACTCAAAGTATTTCAATTAAAAAGGTAGAGATTATCAAATAGAAAACAATACAGTTATATGAATCATGAAAGCCCACTCTATATTCATAATAATATGTCATAACTTTTAAAAGTCACATGTATAAGAAAGAGGGTTAAGTCAGTCATTTAACAACAAGTTTCTAATATTAATATAGTCAAGATACAAATTTTTTACTTTAATGGTTATTGTTTCCTGCACCCTGTTGTAGAAACACTTGCATGTCTTCAGGGACATAGATATATTTGAGCAGTAGTCACATTTTGTGAATATAAGCATGGTGATATCATCCCAAAAGCATGGGGGAAATTCTGCACATGGGAGTACTAAGTTCTGAACCTGGAAGTACTAAGTTCATGGCCCAGCGGTTCATAAATGAATATAACCTGTGTTCTTTTTTCAGGTCTTTGGTCATCTCAGGAGGTTTCTTCTCTTTCATCAATGACCACCAGCAAGCTAAGAGTTGTGACCTCAGCAGCTGGTTGTCCCTACCACTGGAGGGTCCAGCTCAGGTGCCTGACTTCTAAAGTGACAGCATTCATGTTTGTTGCTGGAGGAGTCTCCAGCAGTGGGTGTTCAAAGATAATCATCTGGCTCAATATCCCTGATTGTCCTAGTCCCCTTCCATTTCATCACACCACTGGTAAAATAAACCATGCCTCTGGATGAGGGAAGCATGAGATTGAGGTATGTGTCTTCCCTCAGAGAAATGACAGCTACCTAGACCTGGAAGTGGGCAACTGGAGGTAGGAGGAGAAAGGAAATGGAGAACAAACTCTAGTGTGCAGCTCTAGTGGGTTAGCTTGGCTTAAGGGAGTCCTAGGAGCATCAGTTTCAGCCTTTTAAGTCATAATATAACCAAAATGAGTTTCAATATTTTTCCTTATAAGTAGCATTTTTAAAAGAAATTTTATTCAGAACACTAATAGAACAGATAAAATCTGAGCTACTTTGTAAAATGGCTTAGGCATCTACTCCTCTGTGGAACCTTGAACATAATCTGAAAGGGTAATAAATACTCTTTATTGTAACATTTGGGAAAGAAATTCAGTAAAATGTACCCTGTGCTGTCTTCACTTAGCTGAATGAGCAACTATGAAAGAAGTATTATATTCCTAGAAACATAGCAGGAAAAGATTGATAAATTTACCCACATAAAATGTTAATATTGTGTAATGGCAAAAAAATAGTTACAAGAGAATAACAATCTGGGAAAACAGATTTTCCACACATTAGAAAAATGAACTCCCTTATTTCGCTGTGTTCATATAAATCAACAATAAAAAGATGAGTGACCTTTAAAAAAACACATAAAAGGCATATTTTAGAAAAAATAAAGACAAATAGTAAAAAAAATCAAAATATGAAATGAAACTCCACTTTATTCGTACATAAGAAAATATAAACCAAAGCAATGATGAGATAACATTCCTCCTCCTCTGAGATGGAAAAATATAGAAAGTACATTATGGCTTCCAGGTCTTGTAGTGAGAGGGTAGGTAATGGGAGTTTCTTGAAAATAAAATGATCTAGAAATATGTTTGTGGTTGTCATTGGTTTACAATGTTGCTTATGTATTTGAGAAACAGAATGTCCTCCTCCACCATGCCCCCCACCCAAGCACCCATAGTCCTCCACCATGGTCTATCATGCTGCCTCCCCTATGCTTACAAAAATTTTACCAAGGCATATCTTTTGGAAGCTGGGCACAGTGGCTCGTGCCTGTAAGCTTCAGTCTATAAAGTGGCTGGGGCTAGGGATTGCGGTTCGAGTCCCGCCTGGGGCACACAGTGAGGCCTAGTTCCAAAAAAAATAGAGCTGGGCGTGGTGGTGCGTGCCTGTAATCCCAGCTACCTGGGAAGCTGAGCCTGGGGATTGCTTGAGTCTGTGGTACCCCAGGCAATGTGAGACTGTGGTTCCACAGGCAAAATAGGGAGACCTAGTCTCAAAAAAAAAAAAAAAAAAAAGACGTATCTTTTGAGAGAGAGTGGGAAACCTTCTCACCCAGAACACCAGATGCTTCTAGCTTCTCTATCTTGGAGGTAATTCCACCAACAGACAACTCTGGTCTTTCTTTGCCTCCCTCCTTTCCAAGGGGAGGTGGAGCTGTTTGTGATCACATATCTGATTTGTGAGCTTGGAAGGCAAAACAGCTGTATGCAGTTCTGCCTCATCCTCTCTCCCTTCTTTTGGAAGCTGCCTGCTTGCAGGGAACACACAGTCTACTCTCCTGCTCTACACTGTATTTTTGGGGTGTTTGGTGGGTGGTGGAGGTGATCTATTGGAAAGCTCCATGTGGACAGTTTTAAACCACATTCTATAGTATCAACTTGATGATAAAAGTACTGTTTTGGCCCCAATGTGCCCTACTCTTCCTTTTCTGTCATTTGGTTGAGAATTTCGATGGGACAAAAGGGATAAATCTTGAGAAATATAAACAGGATGACATTTCAGGTGCAAAAGGAAACAGAAAGGTCGGTAACTGAGCAATTTGATGTGACCTTATTTTCAGTAGTAGGCTATATTTTTTAAGAGTTCTGTCCTGTTTGTAACTGCTGCAATGAGTATCCATAGATTTTTAAGACAATGATATTGTGGTATCATCATCCACTGGCTAATGGTTATTTTTGTGTGGGTCACACCAGTCTTTTGTAAACATTCATGGGAAGTGCACAGGACAATGCTGGCCTCAGCAAATATGCCAGCCTCAGGAGGTACATATGCCTCTATGGCCACAGTCATCCAAAAAACTTGTACTACACACCAGGGATCATCTTTGCAATAAACCTTGACAACATAAATTGAACATCTATTGCGTTCTCTTAAAAGGGCTGTAGAATAAGAATACAATGGTCTTGGTTTCTAAGCAGATTACTAAATTATCATACACCAGACACACCTCATGCATTCAGTAATGTGTGTAATATGGAATTATAAATAGACCCTAAATCCAACATCACTCATCTGCTTCTCTGATCAGAGTGTCCTTTCTTTCCCACCTTCTATGTCTGTGCCTTGTCAGAGCCAATCTCAATGATACAATGTCTTTGCTCCCTATGTGCATCCACCCTACCTTAAAGATCCTTCCTGTCTTTCTAGATCTCTGGTATTCTTAAAGGGCCTGGTGATGTCCTACCTCCTCCTGAAGCCACTGTTGTTAATTTATGCCTCTGTCCTGTATGTATATAACTTCATAATGAAACAGGGTGAAAGAAGACTTTCTGACTTTAACTGTTTACCCCTATCTGCCTGCTTCTCTCTACAAAGCAGGCTATACATTCTTCATTAGCATTTTCACTGATCACCTTTACCATTGATATGCAAACATCAGCTACCTGCTTCTCTGCTTTCTTTCCCTCTTTCAGACCTAAAAAGAAAAACTTTAAAACACAGTTTAAACTTTCCACTCGTGGGTTCTTACCACCATCCCCAGCCCTCTCAACCAAAATACCAAACCAATGTAAGACTATCAGTGCAGACTAATTTATTTCTAACAAAGTGATTTCTAATTATCCTAATAATTACAAAAGAACATGTAAGGCTCAGAATACTTCAACATTGTCCAAAACCTTTCTCAGTATTGTCCAAAGTT
>PVHY01001332.1:19508-163634 GCA_004024945.1 Uropsilus gracilis
TGATCATCTCACCAATGTCCAGACAGAGTCCATCTCCAGACGCTTGAAGACATGTTCCTTTGACTGCTCCTCCTTGTCTTCCACGCTGTCTTCTCCTTGTCACCTTCAGGTAGCAGGAACTCCATGGTGCCGAACCAGCAAAGTTCACTTTCTTCTCAGGCCTAACTTTTGCACGGCCTCTTCAGACACAAATCAAACTTAGCAAAACAAACTCCAACACGGAGTTCAAATCTGCAAACTCCTTAACTGCATTCAGCACACATGCTGCCAGTCAGGGTCAGCCGAGGGTTGAAGGCCCTAGGTGGCCACATGGCCAAGCTCACATGGCTCACATCTTTACAAGATGGCCAATTCCCATCTCTCCTCCACTGAACCTCTCTCTATCCAGTCTCCGTATTAGAATCTCCAACCTGAATCCAAACGAATCCTTCTCTTTGTTTGCACACCCTTTATATATCTTGATTTCCTGCCTTCCAGGAAACCTATTTCACCTTGACCATTTCACTTCTTTCTCCCCCTGAAGGGAAATTCCAGCTAAGGTCATTCTCCCATTTTAGTATACCTGTCCTTGAAATCCTTGAAATCTGCAATCTTAAACAGGAGACAATGGGGGGGGGGCACACCCTATCAATAACATAATCTTTTATTATTCATGTATGATTCTAATATGTTTCCTTTAATACAGACTAAAAATGCCTTGGGCTTGGGGACAGACAGGATTTTATTTGTACTTTTCCCCTCTTCCCTTATCACAGTGCTCTGTAGCTTTAAAAGTACTCAATGACTATTTCATAATTCATAATATTTTAATTGAACAAACAGGCCACTAATCAATTATATAACATATTTGAAAAAAGTACAAAAATTCTTATTTCATTAGCCCTTCCCAAAAACTAATAATATTTTCTTATATTGTACTACCTATCTTTGCTGCTAATCTCCTTAAACAATGCATGTGATATTCTGATTTCTGCCTTGTTCACTTATCATATCATTGTAAATAAATCCCTGCCTCTGTGGAATCTTCAAAATTATCATTGTTGTTGGTTGTTACGTTGTTGACAGTGCCAATTCCTTACTATTGGTCAGAAAAGATCATTTTCAGTTTTTCTCCAAAATGTAAATTAGCACTTTCAAATGTGTAACTTTTGGATTGTGTTATACTTTGAAAATAAATTCCCAAGGTGGTGCCTGATTTATAATAGGTGCTCAATAAGTGAATGGCTTTGCTTTTGTCTCCAAAAATTTCAGTCATTTCATGGGCTGAACCACTATAAAAGTTACTCATTTACATTTGGGTAACAAGGTCTACAAAGATTATTTATGCTTATCAAAGAATTTTCTCCTCAGCTCCAATTACTTTTGCTTATGAAAGAATTTTCTCCTCAGCTCCAATGTCTTAACTCCTTTGGGAAATGCGGAGGTACTGGAATGAGAGCCTGCCAGGCAGTATGTTTTTCCTTTAAAACTTCAGGACACCATATACAGCAGTAACAAAACTGCCCACATTTAGCTTGCAGGGATAAAACTTGCATGCAGAAAGTCCTGTAACCCAAATAGCCTCATCTCTAGACCCATGTCCAACATAGCAGCGTGTCCAGAGAAATAGGCTTTGGTCTTCATCTGCAGTTCAGATGCTGCCTATTGAAAATGCAGGAAGTTTTATAGGGATTTATCATGAACTCCCCAGCTTGCCTTCCTTTATAGGAATAATCACAAACTATAAAACATGCAAGGATTGAAACAGAGTGTATGGTGCTCATATAAAAATGATCATGATTTAAGAGACAGACAGGAAATGTAATTATATGCTGCTAAAGTTCTTGTCCTCTCTTTTTCAAGGGCAAGGTAAATAAAAATTTGCCCTACCCTAGCCAGTGCAAAGTGTTGCTCTAAGCCGTTGGAGAGAGATCTCAAGCACTGAGATTGAAAACTAAATTAAATTAAATTAAATTTTTGGGGGGTGTGTTGTTGAATCAAAGAATGTATGAATAAGTGCCAGAAATGTTCATCTCTACAGGTCAAGCAGAGGTAATTTGATATACTTTGTTCTACACCTCTAAGATGTCTACATAATACCTCTTTCCCCTTTTTTCCATCATGAACTTACCTCAATATTCTGCAATTTATGGGCCAACTAGGAAAGATAACATCTCTAACATTTGTGACATAAGCAGTGAGGGAAAGGAAGAGAAGCCAGCAAGGTCACACAAGTATATAAACAAGCTTGCATCTCAGAGTCATGAGGCCACCACTGCTATCTGTAATGTTCATTTCTAATTATTAATCTACTTTCCTCTTATTTTTTATTGGTATTTCAGATAAGTGGTCCTTCCTTTATATAGTCTGAAGGAGACTGCCCTAACATTGGCAGAGTGATACAGAGGTGGGTTATGTTACTGAAATTGGGCGACAAGAAAAATACTTTAAACACATGCAGGCCTGCTTCTCTTTGCTTAGCAGGCTACTAGCAGTTCCTTAGCAATTACCTTTACCTCTAACTGGACACACCTATGCTTGCTTCTCTCCCTAGGAAGCAGGCTACAAACTGTTTATTAGCATTTTCACTGTTCACCTTTACCATTGATATGCAAAAGTTAGCCAGCTGCTTCTCAGCTCTCAGCTCCAAAAACTGCAGAAAAGAAAAACTTAGAAACATAGTTTAAACTTTACACTAGTTTGCCACAATTTACCCTCTTTTAAACTTGTGAGTTCTTTCCACCATCCCCAGCCTTCTCAACCAAAATTTCAAGTCAAAGCAAGACTATCAGTGCAGACAAATTTATTTCTAACAAAGTGATTTCCTAATTACTACAAAAGAAACATGTAGGTAAAACTCAGATTACTTTAACATTGTCCAAAACCTTTCTCAACATTGTCCAAAGTCCTTTCCCAGATTGCCCCAAAATCCCCAGTCTCTCAGTCCTGATCATCTCACCAATGTCAGCCAGTCAGACTGACATCTTTGAAGATGTTTGAAGACATCTTTGATGTTTGAAGACATCTTTCTTTGGTACGCTCCTGTGGTGTGCTTCAGCTCTTCCATGCTGTCTTCTCCTTGTCATATAGGAGTAGAAGAAACTTCACCGTTCCAGACCCAGCAAAGTTCACTTTCTTTTCAGGCCTGACTTTCGCACAGCCTCTTCCAGACACAAGTCAAACTCAGCAAAACAAACTCCAACATGGAGTTCAAACCTGCAAACTTCTGAACTGCTTTTAGCACACATGTGGCCAACCCAGGTCAGCCAAGGGCTGCAGACCCCTGGTGGCCACATGGCCAAGCTCACATGGTTCACATCTCCATCCTCCAAAATGGCCAAAACAAAAACATCAATCTCAATGTCCATTCCCATCTTCCTCCTTTTCCTTTCCTCCTCTCTTTTTCTGCTGCTCTTTGTTTCAAACCTCTTATTATATTGTTTTCCCGCCTTCCAGGAACAGCTCCTGAATCTTATATCGCAAAGAAAAAAAGCTGTTTCACCTCTTCCTCCCTCCTGCATCTCCCTGAAGGGAAATTCCAACTAAGGTCATTCTCACATTTTAGCATACCTTCCTTGAAATCTGCAATCTTAAACAGGAGACAATGACACCCAGGGGGGTAGCACACCTATCATTACCTTCTGGGTTTATGCTTATTGTAGCCCTCACTGCATAGCAACATTATTTCCTGCCCATTGTCAATGTCAACCATCCCAGCCAACCCCAGAGATCTCCTTTTTGCTTTAAGCAGATGCAAATGATTCCCAAATCAATGGTTACTGAGTGACCATATTGAAATTCAGCTTATATTTAGTGGAAATATTACCTGTGTCCTCGTAATATCCTTCCCATAGATATTAAACCTGTGGATCATCAGTGTGTTGAGAATGGGATTAAGGAGCAAACATTTCAAGTGTGGGGCATTAAATATATCATACACACTTTTACTATTTGATTCCTAAATGAGACATTTTGGTTGTAGGTAAAAAGATACGACATTGTATCTACTTGTTCAGGATATACATGTGTTATTCACAGCTCTTCAGCTCTGCAAGATGGTTTCTGCCAGTTGGGATGGATACTGTTTTCAATGACTTAATATTTTCCAAAGTCAGCTACTATGAATGGCAGGGTACATAATAAGACCCCTGGTTTTAATTAATATTTAGGATGGAGAGCACGGTTGTCACAGTAGACTTTTCTAAAAAATTTGAGATTGAGCCAAGAGTTAAGTCATGAGAAGACATCAATAGATTTAGGGAGAAAGGGGGTAGAGTAGTTCAAGCAGAGGGAATAGAATATGCAAAAAACAAGGGGTTGGAGAAAGGATAGTGTATTTGAGAAACCTAAAAGTTCACAATAATGTAGTAAAGCACTGGCAATGAAAGAAGAAGTACAACATTAGCATAAATATCAGGTAGAAACCAAGCACACAGTACCTTATAGACCATGTTAAATAATTTTTGTATTCTAAAAATGACTGGATTTTATAAAAATGTATGTGCATGCATGGACATATATTCTGTATGCCTGCAGAAAGGAAAAAAAAGTTGAACATGATCACATTTGCTCTACAAAACATTCATCAGCAATGGCACAGAGAGCACATTTTAAGGGAAGAAGAAAGATGTAGAGAGACTATTGGGCAGCACAATTGTATAAGGAGAAATGGTGGTCAGTTAAAGACAGTGAAGACTGGGATGTGTATGTGGAATTCAAGAGATTTCAAAATATAATTGAAGCTATAGAAATGCAATTACTTGAGGGGGGAGTATAGAGTAAATTTTAAAGGGCTAAGGTGGAACCTTATGGAACTCAAGCATTTAATAATAGAAAGGAAGACAATAATCCTAGGTGAGAGGTTAATAAGGAGCTGATATCAATGTAGGAGAAAGGAGAGAAAACTTCTGTGAGGGATGCCAAAATAAGGAACTGTTTTAAATGATGGGTGTGGCTGACAGTGTACCAGTCTATTGATATGTCCCTTGGATTTGGTGTCAGAGAGGCATTCTTGATCCTGAGCAGGAACCATTTTGTTGGTTAAGTACAAATGGAAGAGAGTACAATGGAGGAAACAGAGACAAGGGAATCACAATCCTTTGTTTGAAGATTTCTGTGAATAGATATTACTGTGCAGAAAGGTGGGTTAGCAGATAATGTTGTTTAACTGGGAGACCTTTATGAGAAAGGATGCTTTATAGTGTAAATTTACTGATCTAATAGAGAGATAGAATTTGAATAAGGAAGACTTCAAAGGTTGCTCTATTGTGAGAAAAGAGAAGGGGGTTTATGAGTGACAGTGTTAGCAGGAAACTGGAGTTCATTTGATGACTTCTGATTTCTGTGAAGTATAATTTTCTGTTATGAGTGAAGAGTAATGGGGGAAATGTGGAAATTTATAAGGAGTTTTGAAATTGCTTTTAGGGAGAATGGAATAATTGGTTGACTATAAAAGGAAAAAGAAACAAGGAATCTTGTTCAGTAGGGGGATAACAGATTTATAGTGCCTAAACTCATAGACTGAGGTGTAGGTTATAGAGAATTAAAAGCTAATTTAAATGTACATATGTTGACTAGCGTTTTCTAACAGGTATTGTGTTAGCATGTGGATAGGTATTTTGCCTGAAAAATAAGAGAACAGCATGGGAAAAACCAAAACCCTATACCTTCTAAAATTGGGTAACAAAACAATCAAAGTGGGGTACTTAACTTAAAAACAGCTGCCCCTTTAAACCCAGTCACTTCCTAGATTTGTCCCAGCTGGTGCAAGCAGTAGCAAGACCATAGTGTCTTGAAAAGAGGCAAAAACAGATTTATTCATTAAAAAGACAAAATAGACAAGAGTCATTGAGGGTACAAGGGACCTCTTTGATTATCTTACCACTCAGTGCCGTTTCTAGTTCAAAAAGCTACATGTGGGTCCTTCAGCCATGTGTATACACAAACTGGCAGCTGCCCACCGTAAGCCAAATGAAGAAACCAAGATGGTATGGTCAACCCACCTCTAAAAGCAGGAGATTCAGATACAACAAGAAAGATAAAGATGGCATCATCATTCCTCCTTCAAAAGGCACAGCTCCAGCATTCTTTCAACCCGAACCACCAAGACACACTTGGGACAGCAGCAACAACTTCAGATATCTCACAATGAGGACAACAATACTCCAAGTTCTCTTCACATCTCCAGACAATTCCCAAACTTGCCAGTTTCTAAGTTGAAGAAATTTCCTAAGTACTGAGTTTCCAAGTTAGCTTACATAGGCCACAAGTTGCTCCAGCATGCTTTCCTGGGCTCCTCACAGGCGATGAATGGTAGCCCACAGTTCCAAGGCCTCCAACCTCCTTGATACTCTACTGTTCTCTCCCTTCTCCAGCTTTCTGCCTTGCTATCCAGCCATGCTCCTTCCTAAATTCCCTCTGTCTAATCCTCTCACTAGAAAACCTTGGCTTCCCTTCTCCAAGTTTCCACCCACCAGGACAAAAATGGCTGTCTGCCAACCTAATTGCAGCGTTACCAAGCTGGAGCCATGGCCCTCCAATTTCACCACAGTACTCCTATCGCCCACTTTTTATTTTAAAAATCAGTTCTATGATGATACACTACAAGCCTCCTTTTTATAACCATATTCAAAAACATTACATGTAAACAGGCAAAATATGCAATTACACTGATACATGTACAGCCATTTTTAAACAGATAACAATTGGTACAAATTAATCCCATTAACATTTATCCAAGAGCAAAAAAAGCCACCAAACCACTTAATCCCATTAACGTTTATCTAATATATAAATCATCAAGCCTTTTAACCTTGTGGAACTCATTGGGTTTCCAATGCTCAGTGCTTATTCGTACAGTTGTGGCTACATAAACATCCAATTTATACTGAGTAGTCTTGCTTTTTTCTGAACTTCCAAACTCTCTGTAAATCTGACTTCTGGCATATATCCTGAATCTGCTCTGGCAGTTTTAAATCAAGCCTCCATGGCTTTTCTCTTTCCTTGTTACCAAACAGCAGGCATACTAGCAAACAAATTTCCGTAACAAATTTCCATAAACATAAACCCAAAATGCATACAGGTCTTTTCACCACATGCCCATACAAGCCACAGCAATATAAACATTACAAAACTTGTTGCTTTTGAACCCATGACTACTTTTTGCTAAAGCACTTTTACCAAACATCTTGCAAACTGCTTTTATGTTTTAAGGTGATCAACACAAGGGGAAAAATAAACCTTGGGCTGATTTACTCTGGGTGGGTTTGTCCTGCTGCAGTTGCCAACTGATTTTGTGTGCCTAAAAAAGGCAAAAGCCTCTCCAGACTGGGCACTGAAGAAAAGTAAGCGGCACTTTTAAAATCTGGCTTCTGCTCCCCCACCCTCCCCAGGCTCTTCCACCCACATGCAGCAGTTGTGAGTTACAGTGTAATTTAAACAATAAAATTTATTAACAAGTTATTAACAAGGGGAAGGAAAAGTTCTTAATGCCACAAGTAGCCAGTTATCTTACCCCAATCACTGTTTAGTCCAAATTCCAAATGCATGTTCTAGATAATACCTTTTCATCCCTCCAAACCTGAGGCAGGCGTCCCACAATATCCAACTTTTCGGCAGACACAAAATGCAGCTTTTCCAGTCTTTCTTTTGCTGCTTCTCTCTCCAGCATTTCAGCCTCCTCAGCTTCTTTAAGGTTCTTGAAACATTTCCAGCAAGTACTGATGCAAAACCAGCTTTCCAACAAGATAAACTTTTTTCCCTTTTCTTCCCTGCGCACCTCTTGCTCCGGCTCTGTTGCTTCTTGCCACACTCAGCGGGCCTGCCCTCAGCAGCCCTGAGTCACCCCCAGCCAATAATATTTGGTGTCCTACTCCACACCGGCTACTCTTCTTCTGCTGCCAGTCTCGCACCATGGCCCCTTGCTGCCACCAACGATTCAGGGCACTTCTGCCCCCCTGACTGCTCTTTACCAGCACACCATTCTGGCATCCCACACACCTGTTTGCTTCTGACATCTCTCTGCCTTTTTTCTCTGCTTCCCTCTCTTATTTTTTTGCACTTCCCATTTTTTCTTGTGGATCTTTCTCTCAGACTCCACCCTCCAGGAGAGTAATGGCACAGTCCCATATCACAAAGAGGGGCGCCCCAACCTCCATTCAGCTATGTCACCCACTAACACTTCTGCCTGTTGTCTCTCTCACTTGAAATTTCGTAAGGTATTTCATTGTGCTGTAAGACTCCGTGAGAAGTCATGCATGAGTCAAATCACCGAACTATTTGTTTTTATCAATTTTACCAAGAGAAGTCCCCATAATGACCTCTGCCTGATCTTGTCCTGTGTCGATCTCCCACCTACTTCCTCCCCCCAGTTCTTCAGAGTGATCTTCATTTCTGTCAGATATCCCAAATCTGCCATCCAGTCTGTTGCACAAGATGTTCCCTTTACTTGTAACATCCTTTACCCCATGCACTTTTCATATCATTGTCTTGGAAAAGAAATTATTTGTTCTGGAAAGCCTTTACTTGAATCACCCAAACTTTATGTCAGCTTCTTCACTCATATCTCCTGTTCTTTGGTCATCCAAGCCTAATTCCCTATTTGTTCTCCCATTGGATGCAAGGAAATTTCCTCTTTTTGTCATTGTCTCCCAGTACCTAGGGTTCAGACATAGCACATACATTCTAAGTGTCAGGGGAGCCAGTGATGAATATTTCTTCTCTTCACCTGGAGTAGGGAGCAGGGGGGGAATTGCAAGCTTGCTGGAGATGTGCATCCAGAAACCTATCCCTGGTAAAGTCACTGATTCAGCAGATTTTGTGTGTGTGTGAGCCTTATATTTCTATGGTTACTTTCTGTTATTGTTATTCTACATAAATTACATATATGCACGAAGCCACACGTGCATCCCTGAATATCTACATTTATCTGTACACACATGTGCACACCATTTGCACTCTTTTCTCAGCATTTACTTCTACTTACTGACTCCCACTGTCCCAGATTCCTTATGGAGTTATGGTTATTTCCATATTCTTCAGATTCATCTGATCTCTTTCCCCTTGTAACATTTCCCATACTCACTCCTCTGGGCCTTTTGCCCTTTCATTTTGTTTTTTATCTTTGCTTCTTTCCCGACTGCTTAAGTGCCTCCCAACAGACTTTCAATACGAATGCGAAGCTCACTTTAGCGGTACAGATGTTATACAATGGCAATGCTCAGTGCTTTTTTTTTCTCCTACAGGGACTAGATGCATACAGTGTTTCGCTGCTCATTCTTTGTAATAGTACTGCACAGGCAAAATGTTAATCAATTATAGCAGCAGAACTAATTAAAAGGCATGCATTATACATCTTGTGGACACATTCTTCATTAGCATAGATTCTGAGCACCGCACATTTGTGTCAGAGGGAATGAAAAGGAGCAGCTTGGAAATAAAAAGACATTCATAGAGAAAAACCAGACACAGGTTTTTCAAAGACTCTTGATGAGTATATGTCTTATGGATTCAGAAGTTGCTTTAATTTTTCTATGTGATTTTAACAGAATACTATGTATTGTTTTTATATTTTTAAAAAGGCTAAAAGGGTGAAGGCGATAAAGTTAATTCCTCATTGTCACCTGTACTTCTTCCTTAGCAGATATTTGATTTAGGTTTTCTTGTGACAATTTGGGCTTAACAATGCTGGGTCATGTGTTGCCTGTGATGATACAATTGTCTTGTGCCTTAGCAATCCTTGGAACTTGTTCTGCAGCCACTGTCAAGTGGAAACCAAGCTGATAGGCAATAGAAATGGTGACACAGAAGTGGCCACATATCCTTTAGTTACTGAGTCAGACAATGTAATGTTTAGATTCAACTTTTAACCATAAAAATTTGAATTGTCTCCTTTTAAAATAGGATTCAAGAACACACTATTACCACAGTTTTTCAGCTTACTCTTTGCGGGTTGTTTGTGCTATATACTCAGTTGTCCAGGTGAAAGATAGGGCATGTAAATCAGGTCACCCATTCTCAAACATTTCCCATCATTTAAAAGAAATTCCCAACTCTTGAAAATGTCCTCTCATAACCTACATGATTTGGCCCCTCCTTTATTTGCTTATTACTGGTCACCTTTTTTACTTTGTTCTAGTCATACTGGCATTCCAGCAGTTCTCTGAATGTGTCACACTCACTTTCCTTTCAGGACCTTTGGACAAGATCTTCCTTTTTTTTTCTGACCACCTCTTACCCTAGATATAAGCTCAGTTTGGTTAGTCAGTCATCCAGATGTTTCTTCTGAAAGGTCTTTCAAAGGGGCTTGTTTGACAACCTCCTCTAGAACACCAGATAGCACTTATGTCAACATGTTACTATATAATCCCTTGAATGCTCTCACTCTTTTCTGTCAAAATATTATCTTCTTGTGACTAGGCTTTTTATCCATGTGATCTAGTGCTTTCATATTACAGACCTGAGTGGTCCCTGGTGTCTTGGAAGTATACTCATTATTTATTGAGTCAACGAATGCATGAATATTCTTGGTTTCAGTTGAGTAAATACTGTATTTTGATTTAAATAGCTATTAATGAAAAGGTCTGATAGACACATGCTATTTTAATGGAAAAACTTGAGAGTAAACTATGCAGGACAAGGAAAAACATTGCAAGCAAAGTCTGGTAATATTGTAGGACAGTGATGGAGGGTCAGGTGGAATCAAGCATGCTTCACTCAAAATACAGAACCTCATCATTATTGGAAATATTTTCATTCAAACTTTAAATAATAAAGGTTCAGGGTAAAAAAAACCTCTTCTAACATACTGCTCAAAATAAATTGACCCCTCTCTAGTATCAATATTTATTAAAAGTTTCAAAAAGTTGCATTAATTTTTGCTTCAGTAAGTCTGCTTCTGATAATCTAACATATAAAAGTCATTATGAATATGAGTAAAAGTTCCAAAGGCATTCAGTTATTTATAATAAGAAACAAATTGGAAATCGCCTAAATATCTAATAATAGGACATCAGCTTGATATTGATAGATAATCTAATCTATCAATTAGATAAATTATGGTTCAATTAGGAATGAAATTCAGTGTAGCCACTTAAGAGATTCACAGTAAAATTCTAAGTGAAAAGTTTATGAAATAATACTCTCATTAAGAATACACAATTATATAAAGAAACCTGTTAGCTATCTTTTCATGTTGGAGTTAGAGGAAACTTTAGGTTTTCTGTCTCCGATCTGTTCTTAAAAGTTCCATAATTAACATTTATGATTTGTGTAATTATAAGTATAGGCCAGTAAACTCCACAGACAATGAATGATCTGTTGTTAAGGAGCTTCATACAAATAACTACCTACTCTTTATCTGGGAATATGCTTCCTCTTAATGCATCCTCTCTCTTTTTAGGTTCTGTATCCATTCACCTGACTTATGTTTACTGAGCACTACTAGATTCCAAACTCTCTATCAAGCTATCCCTTTATCATACAATGTTGATTTCACACAATCCTTCCCACCACTGTATTTCCTTAGGCCAGAGGAGAGGTTCTTATACATGTCCTATGCATGTTCTCATACATGTAATTTCTTTTACTTGAAGATATTTCTGAAGTAAAAATTATCTTTATTAGCCCAAATACAAGGCTTCTCATTCTGGATAGGTCACTATAAGGAGATTGTTTTCTCCCTGAAAGTTTTTCCTTAGTAGTAAAACTGAACCACTGACCTGCAACAGTTTTGCCTGAGGTCCTCTCTTTAAGTGTCACTGGGTTATACCTGGCCCAGCTTCCCATGACATTCATTTTTCACCTTATAAACTTGAGAGATGGGAATAAAAGGCAAGTTGCTGAATGACTTTCACACAAAAGAGTAGCTAAATACCAGGCAGTGACTTATCTCTCTTTCCCTGTTTCATGCAGGAACCTATTATCAAAACCTATTATATCAGCTGGCATAGAGTAGACCCTCATTAATATCTGGGGGAATCACTCACCAGATTCCCAGTATAAGCTCATTGTTTCTATACTCATTCCCTAGGCATATATTTTTTTATACTTTTCCCATATGGCAACTAGGAGCATGCAAAATATAAAGAAGTTTTGATGAGTACTGTATATGAATTAAATCTGACAAATGAAAGCATGCCTGTCCAAAGGATAGAGCTGAGAAGGTACATAAATAATCGTGTTGCATTGTAAAATGGTAAACACACCGACAATTGGCTTTGTCCCTGCTTAACAAGCATGCATTTAATTGGAAGCCTAAATAATACATTAAGCTTTCTGTGTTGGAATCACTCTCTGTCATTCTGCTTATCTGTCCCTTAATGAGATGAGTTTTCAGTGTCATGCATAGATTGCTTTATTCAACACCAGCAGACAACCACCATTAATGATCTTTGCTTTTCTAGTAGCTGGAATGCAGTTTTTCTTCTTCTGGGGGAGGTGGTTGTGATCCTTGAGCCAGTTATCACAAGGGGTTCATTTGCATCGCTATCCTCTAGGGAAAGAAAACAGTCTCTCCTCTCTCTTCCCAGTTATAGAACTCTCCAAATTTATTTCATACAATGTTTCCAATTTAAATACAGGGACTCCTGTGTTTCATTCACCTTCCTTCTGTAAACAATTGATATTCTGCATAATAGACAGTGATGATTACTTGTGAAAAGCAGGTGGAGATTCCTCTACTTTTGGTTTGCATGTTCTAATATCTATTTTACTATAGATTGCTTTAATATCTAGTTTACTTCAATTCTAGAATAACCCCATTTCTATCAAGAAAAATATGTTAGGAACATTCTATTCTGTTGTTGTGGGGTCACACAATGACTTCCCCCAAGCTGGCAGTAAAAGGAGACTTTATTAACAGGGGGGCAGAGTTTCCTGAAGGTGGTGAGTAGTCATTTCTTCCTTGGTGATCACTATGATCACATGAGAAGGTCATTTTAGAGGAAGAAAAATGCCCTTTTGCTCTTTAACACATCAATATGCTTTTACAAAGGCAACCCAAAAGTGAGCCTGAACTATCATTCAGTTTTCAATTAATGTCAAATTACAATTGAATTTTAGAGTGTTCCTATTTAGATACATAGTAGCAGTGGGAGAGTTCTCTCTCTCTCTCTCTCTCTCTCTCTCTCTCTCTCTGTGTGTGTGTGTGTGTGTGTGTGTGTGTGTATGTGTTTGTGTGGCTGGTGAGGAGGAATAAAGGGACTTCTGTGGACTGAATTTACAAGAGACCCCTTTGTGAACTCACTAAGATTTTGCTTTTAGAAAACTTTCAGAGTTAAGGGACAGCAGGTAGATTTAAAAAACAAAACAAAACAGAACTATGGCTTTTGGAATTGGCTCCAGGGGGAAAGACTACTGGAAATATTGAGCTGTTTGTATAAAGTTACAGGTACATGATTGGTGACCTGTAATTGGTAGCTATTATTACTTCTAATTTGGGTCTGTGAATTTCAGAGAGGACCATGTAGATGAGCTTGAATGAGTTTCTTTTCTCTTTTCCAGGAAGATGAACTTTTGAGAGTACAATTCCCTTTATGATAAAGGATTTTGTCAGTACCCTTTCCTGGGGATACTAAGTGAGAGAGTGGACAGATCATTATTATCTTGGGATCTGTTTCATTGGCACTTCACAGGGGGCTCTGGACTGTTGATTAGAAGAGGAGTTAAAATAGGAAGCAGGGAAAGAAAGAGCAGGGGTAGAAATAGTGTGGCAATGAAAATTAAATCTAACTTTCAAATTTCATCTAAAGCTTAGTTTATTTTGAAAACACCAAAAGGAACTATACTGTAGTCATATCTATGATTGTCTTTGAAATAAGGGAGTATAACATATTTTCTCTTTGATTTCTATATTTGCCAAATTTTTTATATTGAGCAAGCATACATTACATTTTAGAGCTTGGAAAAACAAAATTATATGACCCTTTTTTATGTCATATCCTGTTCTGAATCTCTGAAGAGTAATGTTTGAGGAGCTTAGCTAAGTGATGGTCAGATGTATACAAATAGAATATGATGAGTTTAGAAATTCAAGCTCAGCCTCACAAATCACCATTGGTGAGTAGACCAGTACAGCTGATCTTTTAGTGTTCACAATAGGCACTTAGTAAATACAAATCTAGTCTTTGCAAGAGGATCATTGTTTGGACTTCCTTTATCCATGACCTCTCCTTGACTTCTGGAACTTTTTATTCCAGTTAGGACAATGTTTTTGTGGCTCAGCTTCTAGCACAGCATTTTGGTTCTCTGGGAACCTTAGTGAACATGGCTGTATTGGACAAATGCTGACATCACCTACAACTGGGCACTCTGATTTGGTGCTATCTGTGAATCCAGGAGGAACAGCTTGTGGGCATCTTGAGCAAGTTTTAATTTACGTAGCTATCTGCAGCAAACAGACAGTTTGGGTCTCTAAGTTTTATTCACCACGACTTTTTAGGTCAAACACATGGTCTCAGCAAATGCTGTAGTGCTTATTAAAACAAGAAGACATTGATTAATGTTTCCACACAAAAATAACTGGAAAGCAAGCACATGACCTATCACTTGGCTCTTGTGGGTGAGTCAACTTACATACTGAAAATGGTGCCACTGACCTGGAATTGAAGTAAATTTGGGTCATGGGGAGAATACTGTAACCAACTCTAGTTAATGCTTTCTTTCATGGCTGTTCAAGGAGGGCAAAGTCAAAATGAAAATGTCAGCTGCATCCAGTGAGGGAAGATGTATGTCAACTAAGGGTATTAAAAAGAATCAAGTTAACTAATGGTATCAAATAAGACAGAAAGAAATTCCAGATGCTAGGAGTTTTGAGAAATGATGACGTAGCTCTGGGAATATGTGGTGAGGAAACAGTAAGTAGATATATTTCTCTAAGGTCTTTGGTGATATTGAATAAAAAGTCATATGTAATTGTAGAAAATGAAAACTACACCAGTCTTGGAGACTCAAGAAATAGTGAAGTAAGTGAAATAAGGAGAGGAACTTTTGTTAATCATTGAAATCCTTTTTTCATTTCATTTTTGCTTGTTTATGGTGACTGCCTGATGTTAGTCATCCAGGTGATAATTAAAGATGTAGCAGTTCGATTATGTGCAGTAATAGCTGTGGACTGATTTGTCTCCCTCCCAATTCAGGTGTTGAAATCTTAACCCTCATTTTATTTGATTATATCTGGAGGGTTTTAAAGAGGAAATCAAGTTGAAAAGGAGTCACAAGGGCAAGGTCAACTGTTAAGCATGGTGGATCTTAAAGAAGAGGGTGGGAGAGAGAGAAATTCTCTCTCTATGCATGGGCACCTAGTAAAGGCCATGTGAGGCCATAGTGAGAAAGTGCCTGTGTGTCCTGAGGAGAAAGCGTTCAGCAGACACTAACCCTGCTGCTATTTTGATTGGACTTCTCAGTCTCCAGAGCTGTGAGGTAGAAATTTCTGCTGTGTAAGTCACCACCAAAACCATGTCATTGTGTTTTGGTGCTAAGTCATCAATGATTTGGGGTAGGAGTAAAGTTTCTTTTATTCGTGTGACAGCATTTTGGCCAGGAGACATTTTAAATCTCATTTTTAAATATTTCTTGATGGAGAGAATATCTCCTGATTATTTCCTCTCTCTTGCTATGCTGGAGGATAATTAGACATTAGAAGACCTGTTTCTCCACACCCACTATTTTACATAATTTCATGATCAGCTTTTGGTGCAGAGCCCTCAGAATGAGATTTTGTTAATTTCTTTCAATTCTGTCTTGAATAATTGTATTTTAACTGTTACCGAAGAATATATAGTAAAGAATTTAGTTATACCAATGAATGTAGGAGAAAGCAAAGCTTCTATTATAATATGTGATTAATAATGTGACACTATTAACAAAACATTCAAGAGGTGACAAGAAAAATAAATACTGTTTTAGGATATTCAAAATTCAAACAGTTTTTTAGGAAAGTATTTTATTTTGTGTCTCAACAGATGAAATTCATAACCTTGTTTTCTGATAAGACAATTCAAACATACAAATCAATTACAACAATGTGCTTATCAGTGCCCCCCTCCCACCCCTATATTTTAAAGCAACTGACAGTTTTGAAGGACACCAAGACAATAGGGCTTAGCTAAACAATATGGCAATTAAAAATGGCCCTCTAAGAAAATAATTACCATAGTTGTTGAAAAGAATTTGTCCTTTGAGCAAAACAGACTGCATGAAAAGAATCATCATGAAATGAGGAGGATAATGCTTCCTTTCCAATAAAAGGGAAAAGGGGATGTATGTAAAACAATGGTACAGAGAGCTGGGGAGTCAGACTGAGAACAACAGAAAGCCCTAGACAATAAGTTTCTCCAATAAAATGCATCTCCTTGAAGATATTCCTACAAACTCTTGTTTCATATTGAAATAACTGTCTCCCCTCAACCCTAGCACCTGGAAATGAATCATGTTTTATAATCCTGCATTAAGTTAATTTAATAATATTTCCAGGATATAACTCTCAAAGATGGGGGGGGCGCTTGTTAAGAATATTGTAGATGTAATATTGAAAATTAACCAAACAAATTGATGGTCAGTGCCATTTTAGTTTCTATTGTAGAGGGAGGAAACATATCCTGGCAGACCTGGGACTCTCAGGGGGTTGTGTGTGTGTGTGTGTGTGTGTGTGTGTGTGGGTCTTACGCATTGATTTCTTCCAGCCATTCTACACTCTGTAGCACCTTTGTAACAGGTTCCCAGTTCTATATACCATTCCCTCATGCTTTCACCGTAAGCCTCACCGCACCCTTGTGAGGTAGGTAGTGTTATGGTCATTTTGAGAGATGGGGATGCAGAGATGTCAAGTAGCTTGTTCAGAAAGAATCATGAATCCAATGGCAGAGCCTTGGGGGCTCTAATTCCAGATCCTTGTCTTTTTAGTACTTAACTATTCTGACTCCCTGAGAGTGGATCATTAAAGCAGGTAGATCCTTAAAGCCAGATTAGTGCCCGGCCAGTGGGACAGCCAGGCCCATTTCTAAACCATATGATTTGGATGATAGAATGAGTAATAGGTTGTGATCAACATGGAGGTCCAAGAAGTCAATGTGGAGAAAAGCAGGATTAAGGTTTAGACCACAGTCTGATACTCACTGGGTGTCACATGGTTAAACAAATGAATGAGTGAAAGGAGTTTGTTCTTAGGTAAGTGGAACATTAGATTTTGTATATTACGTACAACAAAAGATGGAGAAATCTGATATCCAATTTCTAGTCAATGAGAAAAAAAATTAAATAGATTTTTGAATTTTCTGTGAACGTGTATTTGAGTTAATAATGACTACACTTAGAGGATATAAACAGAGATTTAAAATAATTGTTAATTTAGAATTTGTGTATTAGCTTGGAACCCCAGTTAAGAAGATCACTATTAAACGCAGTGCCACATAAACACCATTCATTTTCCTTCAAAATTTAATTCTCTTATTTGTGCTCATTGTTTCCTCTGAAGTCTGTGCTTTCTGGTTCCTATCAAATGCCACTTTGAAAATATATTGTACCAACACAGTGACCTACTCTTCTCTTGAATCAACAGTCCCGTATGCTTTTCAGTTGTTTTCTATTTCTGTGGATTCATGTTTTCACTCCAGAAGACTCGGGATGAAAACAGCTGCCATGTATACAAACCACACCCACAACAGTATCAACAAATTTCTCTCCTGGTACCACCGAAATAGATGCTACAGGTGTTATCAAAATTGTAGATCTTATATAAATCAAGGTGGCAGGGCTGACTCGCTCATGCCTTTGTGGTGCAGATTTGTTTCATGCTGACTGAATTAATTTCCAGTGGTATGTTTGAATGGATCCATGGTGTTACCTAAAGAAACTATGGAAGCCATGGTATGAATTTGTGTGTCTGTGTGTGTTTAAAGAAGTGTTTAATTTTCATGAAAATCCTGTGAATAAAAGAGGTAACCCTTAAGTCTTTCTTCCATCTAGCTAAAGGATAGATTCAATGTAGTGACTTGCCTCTGTGCTGTGCTCTGTGCTTAGAAATAACATAACTAGTGATGATGCAGTTAGGGTTCATATAACTCCTCTTCTATCTCAGAGGTAAATAGATTAACCTCCAATAGGACAATGAAGAACAACAACAACAACAACAAATCAATGCAGACCTAACTTTTGCTATCACATGTAAGATTTAAGCCTTTCAAGCAAAATGATAACCTAGTAAAATGCTGGGTTTTTGTGTGTTTTCATCTCCTTCGGTTTTCATCTCACAGACACTGACTCCTTAGTTATTTAGGTTCTGTTCTTAGCTTTTCTTATCAGAGACCAAAGAAAATAGTAAAAATCATAAGATAAGTTAGTTCTTCTAGCTGCCTTTTCTCCTTGTATTTCTCTAGTGGTTCTTGGCAAACCTCCCCCCACTTTGTGTGTGTGTGTATGTGTGTATGCCTAGCATTACAGTTTATTGACATTCTGATTCATCCAGTTCATACTATTATGAAATGAAACACTGCCTGCAATTCCCTAACAAGGAATTCCATGAAATTTTTGAAGGATGATCATATTGTTTTACATTGAATTTTGTTTATAAGAGTTGATGAAAGGAACTAGAGTGACAAGCCAGTGTTTTCAGATTTTCTACAGATCAACTCCTATATGATTCCATTAAGGTTTTTCTTTTCTTTTTAACTTGGCCTCATTCCACATGAATCCTTACATTCTATGTTTCAGATCTGACAATGAGATAAGTAGGAAAGGAATATTGGGTTCTAAGATAAACTTATCTGCTTGAAAGGGAATAGGAACTCCTAATTTTTATTTTTTGACTATACCAAATGACAGAGACATATATAGCCTGCTATCTGGAGCCGTATGCTTGAGGAAAATGAAAGGGAAAAGCATCATAAGTTACGATGGGCTGCTAAATTCATGAAGTCAAGATGCTAAGCTGAAAGTATATTCAGCTTTCCTCTAGGAATTTGACCTTACTGGATTATGCTCTCATTATACACAACAAGTTCTTAACTATTGGGGCCATCTTCTCTTTGATCAGTGAGTTTACTGAACAGCTTATTATATATTAGTTGGGGGAAATATGTACCTAACATATTTAAAACACGATGTTAATGGGAAATCTGTTTTAGTTATGCTTGTTGCTACTGTAAATGAAAGCCCACTGTCAAAGATGTAATTCTGACTCAGAAGCACCTGCATTAGCAAAAAATCTTCAAGGAGAAGGAAATCCCTCTCTGGCAGCATGCTCTTCATTTTTTAATTAAAGAATAGCAAAGGGGTCTTTTGTGAATTTCTTGCAGGCAGCATCAGAATTTTAGTATTTCTTGCTGCCTGGAGGTGAATCTGGGGCTTTCTTGTCATCTATCAATATGGTTTCCAGGTACCGCTTCTGTCAGCTTTCTGTTTCTTTCATATACTCCTTACTGAAAGACATCTAACAAAGCTATAGCTATTGGGGGTGAAGATGCCACAGAAACTGATAGCTCTCTGAGCACACCTCCTTAAAGGCCACCCCCTTAAGGACCAAAGGTAAGGAGAGAACAAGCACCTTCACTCTCAGCAGAAAGAATAAACAAGCGCAGGTGTTCTTTTTCAATTCTTTTTAACACAAGACAACTTTCTTCCCTTGTTACCAAGATTGCCTGAAGATGAGAGAAGTGTTTTCCTTTTTAATTATTTGTGCCATCTTATCTGACATGATATCTTGAATCATTGATAGCTGGCTGAATAATAGTTAATGCAGAGGAAATCTAGATGATATATGTTATGCTATGGAATGTTGAACCCTTTAGTTCTTGCTCAAATATATTCCATTCTGAAGTTATACCCATTGCTTACTTATGAAACCAAGTCAAATGAATTTAAGAAAAGTTTGTAGGTGATAAATAACTTATCTTTACTAAAGTAGAGTATTTCTAATGTGTGGTTATTACCCACATTTGACTATCTAGCAGGTCAAGCCTTGATTCTTTGAAAATTTTGTGCATGAAGAATCAGATAGCCTGGTCTCCACTTACCCTCACATTAGATTCCAACGGACCTTCTTCTCTGGTTGGATTTATTTGTGGATTGAGCAAATAACAATGCTAAAGCTACTTGAGCAACCTTCATTTTCCTTTAAGGTTCATGAATCCCATCTCTCTCAATAAGGAAGTATTTTTGATGTCTCTCCAATTATGCTTTATTAATTTCAGTTCTTAATGATACCCCAGTGGATTTAACTGAAATGTTAGATGCTTAAGCCCTTACATCAGTAAAGAAAACATGTTTTCTTAACTTATTTTACATGTTAATAAAATAAGTTAATTTGTTTTTACATGTTATAAAAGCCATGCCCACAATAAATCATATTAGTCATGAGACACAAACCTAAACCATGATACTTTTGTTATAAACACCATTTTTTTTTTAGAACATAAACAATCAGGCATTAAAATAAAGTTTTGTAGATTGGTGGTTAGTAGTTTCCAATCATGGGATAGTCCCAGAATAAGATTTTGATAAAAAAGACATTAAAGAAAAACACAGACACATTCTTCTACCCCCTCCTGCTCAAGCTTATCAACTTTTAGAGCATTTACATTTAAACACTTAAAAAAATCAAGTCACCCCTCCCCCACATATTTATATATGTATATATAAACAATAGATTTTTGATTATGATCTGGGGCATTCCATATGAAATGTGAAAAAAAAAAGACGACTCACATATCAAACAATCCATATGTGGTACATCTGATTTTATAACTGGGAAGGAAAAGAACATGTTTTCTTTCAAGTAGCCTTTAAATAAAGTTTGCTCATTATTCAATTCCTGTCCCATAGTACATATATGAACAAGTGGGTTGCAGGACATACATTGTTGTGAAGATTGGGAGCAATTCATTTTACTATTCTGAATCTCTTGTTTAATAATTACTTTTTGATTAAATTGTATAGTAGATTGTATTAACTTGTAGTGGAAATTAAAGTTATTAAAGCAATTTAGAATAGGAGGTGTGCAATAAAATGATGAAAGGAGGGCAACCAAATTTCTGCAATTTTTTGGTACTGATAGAATGGGCACAAAATCTGACTCTGACCCATTATCAGTATGGAAGTTATTTTTCCAACTTTGTTGTAATTAATATAGTTAACCAACTTAGTAGGCTATCAATTTGCATTTTTGTTGTCATTTAATGGCTATTTTGCATATTAAAGGTAAAGCTGCCTTAAAATATGCAGTACTCTCTTGATTATGCCAGCTCTTTGCTCATTCTGCTAAGTCTATAAATAAAGCTTCTATTTCAGGTTGGCATTATATCAACCCACCTGCTTCTAGGAGGGAAGAAAAAAAATCAGAATCACTCAACCTGCAGATTACTGTCAGCTTGTGATTATGTGAATGGTAAGTCTTAACTTTTAAAGTGTTATATGAGATAGGCTGGAGGATTTTTTTAAAAAGCAATTTCCAGTTTAACAATTACCCAAGAATTTTCAAGTACCAATGAAGAAGCCTCATCCCTGGAGAGAGCATTCATTGATGAGGTAGGACAGGGGCCGAGAGTGACAGTGGTGAAGGAGGGATTGTTTCAACTGTGGGATCAGGAAAGGAGGCAAGGAGGTGAGGGGACACTAAAGCTTTCCTCTCTGTGGACTGGCTCAGAGGAGTTAGCAATCCCCGCTCTTTTCCTCCTTCCTACTCAGTGTATACTGCAGAGAAATGAAGGTAGAAAGGTAGAGGCATTGAAGCATTGCAAACTGGAGGACAATCTGGAACAAAGGTAACATCTTGACCACATCCCCATAATCTGAAATATGGGAAACTAGTCAAGAAACCCATCAGATTTAGGCCTGTTTTAGAAAAATAAACCTTTGACAAAGTTCTTAATTGTCTTTTTTCTCCCATGGACACTTTCTGCTAAACAATCTGATGTAAAGCTCACAGATAAGAAATTGCATTTTCTTAAAAAAATAAGTAGTCCATTTTACTGCATCCAAAACAGGCATATGAATGTCAGGTTTGAAAATCTGTCAATTATTCACTCAAATCCTAGTTTACATGACTAAACTATACAAGTTTAGGCTTATAGTCCCTAGACCCAGTTTTTGTTAGGTAACTTAACTAATCCTGATGGCAAATCACTATACCCTTGACCTTATATATTTAGGGCTCTCCTAAGTAGTCCCTCCCTTATAGTCATACTTTTGCTGGAGTGAGAATGAGAAGGTTATCTTGGGGATGGTTTTCATAGGAGTGAAGGTAAGAGTATGTGAGAGATTTGTTTCTGGTATTGGTCCAAGTGCCTGGAACCTCCCTCTGTTAACTAACCATGTCCTTCAGACTTTCTACACCCAGAGGCAGAATTACTCCAAATCTGCTCAATTAGAAAATAGCAAGAGTTTCAGCAGGAAGGGTGATGCTCCTAAAAGCAATGGTGGAAAGTCAATGGAAAAACCAGGTCCACATGCGGTGGGAAAGGATTCCAGGAACTTACTCCTAGTAATGAAGATGATAAACTTTTACCTAAGAATGGAAAATATTAAATGATCTTGATGTCAAAGATTTTGTTACTAGGTTCACATGCTGCAGATTCCATTTGGAATAGTGCTTGTGGGTTCTATAAAAGTGACTAGGATGTAGGGAATAGGGATAAAAATAATGCCACTGCTGTTAAAGACGACTACAATGCTGATGCTTCTTCAGTAAGAATAACTATAAAAATTGGTAATAGTTAAAATAGACCTCAATGTCTCCTGCCAACCTTACTTTAATTCTTGATATATTTCATCTGACCGTAATCTTGAAAGTTGAAAATGTATTTTTTTCTTTCCTAAAAGTATCAAGACACATTCTGTGGCATCAAACTGATTCTGAGTGCAATCTCTGAAGTTAAAAGAAACGTCTTGGTGTAGTGATGGAGAGTTGGAAGGGTAAATTAATTTGCATGGGGCTCTATTCAATTTTCCTTGTCTGAGATCACATCCTCTCTTTTGTATAGTATAAAATGTAGATATATCTGTTCCTGTTTGAGTCATGGAAAATGACAAAAGTCAGTGAAGGTGAGATTTAAATAATCCTTTAAAACATGCCAGAAGATTGTAACTTCTGGCCTCCTCTGAGAACTGAGGAGAGCAGAAAATTTGGTAGAGCAAGTTCTGAATGCTTTTGTACTATTGGGGAGTGGTTGGTGAGAAGCAAAATTTCTGGTAAAAATCAAGCACATAATTATAATTATAAAAAGCTCATAATTTTAAATGCAATGAAAATGAAGAGGTAAAAATGAGCAATCTAAGCATCTGAAAAAAAAAAAAATAGAAATCTCTTGCAGGAGCAGACCAGGCTAGCCATTTGGTGAGTTATTATATTCCAGTCACAGGTATTTCAGATAGTTGGCAACATGGTTCAGCTTCCTCAGATTTTCAGAGCTTTAATCTGGAATTATTCTTTTTTGTAGATTTAATGCCTGGAGAGGAATTTTCTTTGAAAATTCATATACAGAGAACAGGTTAACCTAGAACTAAATGCTGATTCAAGCAATTACATTTCTTTTTAGAATGCTTTGATTAAAAAGCATGTGAGAAGATGAGTGATAAGGGGCAGTTTGGGCCTGCAGACTGACTTAAGCTGTTTTTTTCTTGTGGTCTAACTTGATCTAATAAGTAGTAATCCAAGAGAAAATTCCCTTTATGAACTTCAAAACAGTCACAGCTACACTGTATGGAGCCCAACAGTGAGGATGTAGAAAATTAAGTAAGCAGGCCAATCACATATAAATCCATTATTATAATGCTTCAAACAGAAAGTAGCAGATTCTCCTAGAAATATTTGGCCAATACTCTTTCATGATCCGAATTCTTATGCTGGTGGTTAATATTAGTAATCTATAGGAATCCATTTCAGATAGTCATTTATTAATAACATTGAGTTTCAGAAAAGTACAGAGTTTTAGAAGAATATTCCTTTAATCCAATATTGACCAAATTGGATTCCATGGAACTCTAGTTTTAGAGCATAAGAACAAATTCAAGATCTTAATAGTTAGCATTGTGAAAAGAAGTGTGTCATGCTCAAATGTGAAAGAAATCCCATTATTAAGGAGGATTTTTGTTTACAGGACTTTGCAGAGGCTTCACCAGGCTTGTACAGGTTTTGAATGTCTAAGATATGGTCACTGAATGCAGAACTTCTCCCCCCCCCATTAGTCTTTGCATTCTTTTTCTGCAAGAATGCTTACTAATATCTTAAATAACATGCCATAGATCAAATATGAAAACCACTGAGCTCTTTCCTTTTCAAATGAAATAATAAGAAAAAGTTTTAAGTCTTTTTCACAAATAAGTTACATTTAATTCACCTTCATTTGATTTATCTGTGTTTAGTCAACTTTTATTTTAACAGAACAGAATCACAAGCTTTTACTAGTTGCTTGATGCTTCTGATTTTGTTGTTGGACAATGAAGCACTACCACCATACAAATTACAGAATTAAGGTATAGCCTCATAACATTTGGAAAACTTCGCATTTTAGCTTTGTTCATTATTAATTTAGAAAGACTTGAGTTCCTCCCTTGTATTTGCACACAAGACAGAATTGTGTTAGAATTTACCATGTATCTTGATTTGCATTGTTAGATATAAATAAGGTAATTGTCATAGGGGGTGATGAATTTCTGAAAGATGTGCAGCAATCATTGGAAAAGTCAAATGAAAAATGACTCAAACAGGCAATTCGTCAATCTTTATATTTTCTGCTTTTTATTAAAAGGGTTTTAAGTCATGCTGCCATTCAGTTGGTAAATCAACTTCTGGATGATCTGTCATTTTTATTGGGATCAATTTAATTTTATCAATTAATTCCTCAAAATTTTAAATATTAAAAAAGTCAGATTTTGAATTGTATCAAAAACCCTACAGAATCCTTCTACTCCAGCTTACATGCTTTTCGAAGGGGGACTCATTTTAGATCCCTTTCCAAATGTATAGGAAGGTAAATTCCAATCTATGCAGCTTAAATAGCTCACTCTTAGAATATTCTATAGTCATGCTTTAGTATTTTAAAAACCATTCACTCAACATTAAGCCAAATGGAATTGTCTATTTGAGTCAGATCACTGTGGTAATGACATGATGTTGTTTATTTTTTTTTTAAACTGTGACATTTGGAATAACAGTCTTTAATACAAACTGAATTGGGCAACCAGACTTGGGTGAGAGGATTCAAAGTATCAGAATAATGTAATGCATTTGTAGGGGTTTACTTTTTCTCCTCAGTAGAGAGGATAAAGTTTTTCAGTCCATCTTGTTTCTTTCCACCTCACTAAAACAAGACAGATTCCTTTTGTCTATACAAGATAATCTTCCAAATAAAAACCAATACCTAACTGGTAAGAAAATAGGGAGGGACTCTGAAGTTCTCTGTGTACAGTATTTGAGTAGGTAACACCGGAATGGCAGTAGCTAAATGTTTCCTCTGCCTCGCAGCAATCCAGCCTGCAGAGGGCTATCAGTTTGAAACAGATCCTCAGCTGCATTCACATCACGTTGTGCATGAATCCACAGGGATCACCCTGGTTTGTGCTGGCATCTGAGAAAAATTCCTTATTCAGGGATCTTGTCAACATCTGAATGTGAGATCTTGGCTCTGAGGTGAATATTATACCATTAGCCCACTAGTAGCAACTGATGAAAGGAATGTCAAGTTGTTGAATAGATCTTTTTCACTTTTAACACCTACCTTGCATTTCACACGTCCCACTAGTGGCATACCACCTTCTGGAGAAACCAAGGGCTTTGTTACAGTAAACTGGTCCAGTGTGATATCACAAGTATAAAAAATATTCCATTCTGTATCAAAACTAGGCACATGCCTTTATTATAGTAACAGAAGTTAACAGAGCTGAGCAGTTTTGCCTTGGGTCCTGTTTCTTGGCACCTACATCAGACAAATGCATCTTCAACATATCTCTACCCATAACTCCAGGGATCTAGTCTCAGGGTTTATCTGTATGTAAAGGAAGGTGAAATCACACTTGGATCTATAGTGGTGAGTAACTAAAAGCACAACCTCTCATTCATATTGCTTTAAAACATATACAGCATATATGTTTAAAAAAAGAATAAAGAATATATTGATTTCTTTGTGGTACTGAACCAACAGGATGGTATGATGCAAGGCTTTAACAAATGATCATCATAGATACAAATTTTTCTGTAGAGTATGTTTTAGACAAATGTGTCTTTTAAATATGTGAATCCTACATTGTAGGTGGTTCTTTTTACTATTTTTTGTTGTTGTTGTTTTTGCAGTGGTAGAAAATGCTGAATAACTGTCCATGAGCATGAGCCAAAGGTTCAGGTTCATTACTGAGATCCCCAGAATGCCAATATTTGCAATGCAAACAATTAGTATCCCACTGTGTGAAGGGCCTGCCTGCTCTAGATGGGGAGTCTCCACAAGAAGTCCTCCTCTTTCCGAGGACCCTGCTTTGACACAGGGGCAGCTGCTCTAGGCTGCCTTGTAACCTAGTCACTTGCTGTGCCAGGCTGCCTATGGCAATGACACAGATGACAGGGCGAGTGGTAGACCCTCAAATCATTTTCATGTTGAACCTCCGGGGTCCAGCCACCTCCCCTTCTACAACAGCACCATTGTTTTTTCGGGGTACATACTCAAGGTCAATGCTGTTTTTGTGCTTGCCTTTCCCTCGGCTCCACACAAAAAGGAGGAGGAAACAAAATAAAACCACTCCCAGGAATGTGAAACAGCCCATAGCTGTTGACACCAGTATAGTTTTAAGGTCCAGGGAAAAAGTATTGGCGTTGGTGCCATTAGAAATGGTGTCGTTGGAGTCGGTCATGTACATAGGGGTCCTGTTGGCGTAAAGGAAGCGGTCCGAAGCGAACCCTTTCACAGTTAGGGAGGCTGTGAAGGTGTCGTTGCCAGCAGCGTTGCTGGCGATGCAGACATACATCCCACTGTCTTGGTCCTGGGCAAAGCGGATTTCCAACGTGCCATCCCCCAGCACAGTGGCTCTTCCATTGGACTTGGTGGTGATGAAGCGCCTTCGAGGCGTCACCCAGGAAATGACCGGCTGGGGGTCTCCGTCAGCGCTGCATTCGAGCTGGACCGTCTGCCCCTCATCCACTAGCAGGTGCTGCAGCTTCTTTTCACGGATTTTGGGCTTTTTGCAGGTAAAGTAAAAAGAAAGGGCAGTGCTGTGGAAATCCTTGAATGATCGCTCACGAATGGTGTCCGGGCCAGCACACATGGGCTGCTGACCACCGAACTGCAGGGTGGGATGCCGCTGCAGGATCCAGAGGAGACGGCAGTCACAGGCCAGGGGATTGTTGTTAATGCTCAGGACCTCCAAAGCCCTCGGGGAGGAGAAGACATTCTCTTCCAAAGTTTCCAGAAGGTTCTGAGACACATTGAGCACGCGAAGAAAACGGAGCCCTTGGAAGGAGTGAGGCTCAATGGTGCGGAGCTGGGCCCCCACTATATGAAGCTCCTGAAGGCGGATCAAGTCGGAGAACATGCCGGCCTCGATGGTGCTGATGGGATTGTAGGAGAGGTTGAGGTGTGTCAGATAGACCAGGTGTTTCAAGGCCAGGAAGGGTACAGTGGACAGGTTGGTGTTGGTGATGGAGAGTGAGGTGAGGTTGAGGCCGTAGAGGCTGTTGGCAGGCATCATGTCCAGCAAAGGCCAAGAGTCAATCTCCAGGTGTTTCAGGTGGAACAGTCTTTTAAAGGCATACACGGGCATAGTGTTGATATTGAGATGCTTCAGGTGCAGACTGATGAGGCTGCGGAGGTGGGAGAGGGCTTCTGTTGGTACCGCTGTTAGATTGCATTTCTCCAGGGTGAGCTGCTCCAGGCTGAGCAGCCCGCTGAAGGCCCGGTGTGATATATAAACCAAATCATTGTCCCCCACTTCTAGAGACTTCAGGTTATGCAGATCCTGGAACATGTAGTCCAGTAAAATGACAATCTTATTCTCACTGATGTCGAGCTTGGTGAGGTTGGAGAGCCCCGTGAATACCCCCAAAGGGACCAACTTCAGGCGATTGCCTTTGAGGCGGAGGGAACGCAGGTTAAAGAGATTGTTAAATGCTCCTGGCTCCACATTGGCGATGATGTTATCACTCAAGTCTATCTCCTCCAGCAGAGGGTAGGATATGAATTCTTCAGGGTTGACGCTTTTCAGTCTGTTCTTGCTCAGGTCCAAGATTTTGGTCTCGATGGGAATGCCCTCGGGGATGGCAATCAGTCGCCTTCTGTGGCAGCTAACAGACTTGTTTTGGGCAGAGCACTCGCAGCGGGCAGGGCAGCCGATGGTGGATCCCATGAAGACTAACACCACAGCCAGACCCAGGAATGGCTGCCAACATGATATGGCCGTGTGAAGCATGACTCCACCTCTTAGTCTACACCTTGGTCAGGAGCCTGCGGTGGAAGCAAAAGGGAGAAAGGAAAATGGAGTTAGGACATAGATGGTTGAAAGGACATGGGTAAGGCAGCATATACACCGGATAGGACTTAGAATCACAGGATAGGGGTTGCAAGCTGTTTTTAGCCACATGATGCTGGGTGAGTTACTCTTTGTCCTTGCACTTGAGTTTTCCTGGCAGAAAAATGGGAATGAGGAGGATAACGGCTGTGGCTACCCAGCGTCCACGCAGTTTCAGTATTTGACAACTATTTGGCTTGCCCAGATGTGCAGGGAAACCAGCCTCCATGACACAGAAGGCTCTATTTTGAACTGACATGACAAAAACAGATCAATGGCTAAGAGAAGAAATAAATTTCCTTGTCAATGATGGACTATTTAGATTTTCTATTTACTTTTATATCTATTTTGGCAATTTGTTCCTTTTAAGGAATCTGTATTCCACCTATCAAAAATTGTTTTCCCAGAAGTTTTTTTTTTTTTTATGTAGATCTCTACGTCATAACTATCTTGATCAATTGGTAGGTGGGATCTTTTTCTTTGTGAGTTTAGTTAAGACTTTTGAAATTTACTGAACTTTTTATGCTAGCTTTTTCTTGGATTGACTTTTTCCATTGGATATCATTCACATCAACCTGTTTTTATGCTTATAATTTCTAAACTTTTAGTTACTTTAGGTTTGGTTTGATCTTTATTTCATTTTTCTTTTTTAATGTCCTAAGGTCGAAAGTAGATTATTTTCTTCTTCTCCAATGAAAGTTTTTGAAACTATAAATACTCCTTCTCCATGCATTGATTTCACTAAAACACCAATATTGTTATATTAAAATTTTTCCCTAATTTGTGTTTTTACCTGTACTTTGTGCTTTAGCTTTGAGTCCATCTATTTCCATGTATTTAGTTACTTTCTAGACTCATACTTTATTTTTTAATTTAATTTTGCTGTGACCAGAGAAAATAATCTGAAAATTTCATCTTGAATTTTACTAAGATTGTTTCATGGGCTAGGATATGGCCAAACTTGGTCACTTTCCCATGTACCCATGAAGTGGATGTTGGGTACAGTGGTCTACAGAAGTCATTCAAGTTAATATGGCTGATTATATTTTTCAGCTTTTTTCTAAGTTATTTTCTAAGTTATGAATATGAAATTTTATAGCTCTCTGAGTTCTAGAAGTTTTCATTTCATGCATTTAAAGCTCTTGTGTTAACCTATGTTCAATTTCTATTGAACCTATTGAATTTCTATTGAAATTTCTATTGAATTGAAATTTCTATTGAAATTCTATTGAATTTCTATGTTCAATTTGAACCTATGTTCAAATTCTTTCTATATTGATTTGCTGTCTTTGGCTAGTGCTCACTTTGTGGTACCACTCCTCGTCTTTAAGTCACTTTGAATGACTATCTTTTTACATCCAATTATTTTTAACATAGAGTACTTGTTTTTGTTAGTTTTCCCTTGTAGAAAACATGGTACTGGTACAAAAACAGACAAACAGATCAATTCAATCAGAATTGAATACCTAGAAAAGAATTATTTCTAAGTTTTAAATCAGTCTGCTGATCTTCCATCTTTTGTTAGGTAGCTTTCTTCATTTAAGTAGAATATATTTACTAATATGCTTACATTTAGGGATGCCACTGCCATATGTTGTCTGTTTGTCTCTTGAATTTTTTGTTCCTTTCTCCTTTAATCTTATTGTGTTTTAGCAATTAATGCTAGTTTTGCATTGTAATTCTTTCGTTAGTAATTCTAATGTTAGTTTTGCATTGTAATTCTTCAAAAGAATGAGTACAATAGACTTATGCACTAGTCATATTAATTTTAGGTATCTAGAAGTTTTAAGAACTATTTCTGCCAACTTTCAAATATACCATGCATTGTTACTAACTACAGTCAACATGATTTAAATTACATACAATGATTTAATACTGCATTTTGTGTGGAGGCATATCTACATGTTCTTTATTCATTCATCCATCAACGGGCCCTTAGGTTTTGTTTTGACTATAGTGAATGCTGCTACATTGGAGATGGGGGTGCAGATTTTAAGTTAGTTTCCTTTAGACAAATACCCAAAGGTAGAATTTCTAGGTTATAGGATAGTTGTATATTTTATTTTTTTTAAGATCCTCCATACTGTTTTCTATTGTTACCAGTGGTTCACAAGCATTCCCTTTTCTCTATATGCTCATCAGCACTTGTTACTTCTTGTCTTTATGAAAGGTCATTCCATCTGGTATGAGATGATCTCTCATTTTGGTTTTGATTTATGTTTCCTTGGTGTAACATAATAATGTTAAACATATTTTCACTTACCTATTGATACATGAAATATGTCTACTTAGAACCACTTACCATTTTAAAATCAGATCTTTTTAAATACCATTGAGCAGTATTCTTTATACATATTTCATATTAAGTATCTTATCAGATCTGATAAGTAGGCAGCCTTTTAATGTTGTTGATAGTGTTCTTTGCTCTCATACTAATTTAATTTGATATACACCCACTTGTTTATTTTTAATTTTATTGCCTTTTTCAATATCATTTATTTGCCTTATGTCAAATCATCTTAAGGCCAATCGCATTTATCAACATTGTTTTTATTTACTGTAATCCCTAGAGCAAGCTCTTAAATTTATAATATATTTAGAATTATCAAACTGTTGCGAAGCTACTATAAAATTTATCTTCATTTTTAACTTTACCACCATCCCTGTCCTTCACCATCCTTGGTGGGAAGGGTCATAGTGAGTTTTAGGCAAAGGGAACAGTTTATGCACATGCATGGAAATAATGGTGAACATTAGGAGTTAAAGTAGTTAAGGGCAAAAATTAAAATATGTTGAAATTAAAGTAGTAGAGAAGGAGAGAAACAACTAAAAGGTAGTTAGGAAGATGATTTACAGAGGGCACATAACCTTGGTAGACTGCTGGTACTTTATCCTGAGGGCAAGTCATGAAAAGTGTTTTATACAAATAAGTGATAGGTTAATCTTCCCCAAATATGAACCATATCATAAATTAGCATGGGAAATCAAGGAGAGAAGAATGCAAGAAACTCAAATGCTGTTGTGTTAACTCAAATCAAGAAATATGCTCTCAATTAGGGTCATAGGAGGAGGCTTAGGCTTAGAAACATCAAAGAGGTGATCTGCAGAACTACAGAAATGCTTTAGTAATATACTGGCTGTGCAGGGAAAGGACAAGGCAATGAAGATTTCTAGCCTCTTGTCAACCAGATGGGACTTGATATCACTGATTGACCATGACAAGCTTATGAGCAGTAACAAGATGAGAAATTCTGCATTCAAATGTGTTCATCACTGGCTAAGATGTATGCATTTCTTGGGAAGATTAATGATATTCCACTCCTTGAATACATTTTTTTCCTACCCTACCGAAGTGATATTAAAAGGTATTTGGATTTTTTCTCAAATACCTTTTAATATTTTTTGGTGGGGTAGGGAAAATTTTCCTATTATAATGATGACTATGTTCAATATAAAAGTTTTATGATACATTCTGTTTTCATTTTATTTAGAATTACTGGCAAAGAATGAACTATTTCTTATGCATATAATTGATGTATTGCCAGTTCGGTAAGCTGTTAACTGTCATCCTATATATGCTGTATCTTAGGAATGATTTACGCAAATGTTATTTTATTAAATTTGGATCCCTCAGTGTAAACCTAAGTATGTGTAGCACGGAAAGAACAGAATCATATTTAATTGCAACTGCATCTAACCAGCAAAGAGTTTAAATAAGCTAGATAGTCTCTTACATTATCTCTCTTAAAATCAGGTTATTTTGGTTCCAGTCAAAGCATAAGACCATCACAAGAAGGATGGATAAATAATAAGCAAGCAGGCAGTAAGCAAGCTGCCTTCTGGAATGCCTCTCTGACTCCATTGCTGCCTTTGTGCTACTCAGAAGTAGGTAATTTGGGACCATATCTCATCACAGTGCTTTCACATAGCTTTAGAACCATAGGAAGGTGGTGCTTTATTATTCTCATCACAAATATTTCTCAGCTTTAGTCTAGAAGGGCAAACTGCTGACTCCCGTTTAGCTTTCACCGTCAGCAGAAGTCTTATAATCAAAGCTTTCTTGTAATATCCAACTGCGACTAAGGTTTGACAAGATGAACTTCATTTCATTAAGAAGAAACTAAAATCTGTAGGGAACTAACTAGGGGCTTTCCATTAATTCTGATCAAAGGGAACCCTCAGACACAATGATTAGTACCCTTTAAATCTAGTGGATGAAGTCAAATATTTTCAAACATATCTTTGTCTACTGGCAATTTATTTTAAAGCCTAGTCTATTAATGTAGGAACAAACAAAAACATCAGGGAGTGGACTTAAATATGCAATATGACTGAATAAAAATAGCAAAAATTTAAACTAAGGAATTCCTATCTCAAATTCTGGGATCCGCTTCATCTCAGTGCTAATAAAGCAAAATGAACTTGAGATTAAATATGATGTATGTAATGTGATGAGCACATAAATGATAACTGTCATTATTATAAATTTTTAGGAGATAATGGCTTGGTTTGGTAACCAGGACAGAAAGCCTGCCAAAAACCAGATATAGGTTTCCTCTGAGGACAGATGAGGAGGATGCTGAAGAAGAAACTTCTCAACTGGGTGATATAATGTCAAGAAGAAATGTAGAGACATAGAGAATGGAGAAAATAAATTGGAGAGTTTCAAACAGTCATCTAAGAAAACACAAGTAAGAAAGGGATGAGTTGATGGTTCCATATTGTTTAAAAAGAAAGAAAGTTTAGCAGAAAAACAGCTGCTTTGATGGATGATAAGGTAATGATAAATTGCTTAGCCTGGGAATTCTATGATTAATTTAGTTCTCTGGTAACTGAACAAGGGCACAAAACAATAAATGGGTAGCACAGAGTAGCACAGAAATCTCTTTAAAACTTCACCCTAGCTAGTGATAGTAGTTTTTTTTTTCTCTCAGTAAAGCTATTTCTCAAATGGAGAAAGATAGGTGATGAGGGAGGTGGAGAATAAAAGAAAGTGAAGGATTTAATGAATAAAGGTATCCAAAATATATTTTCCAAATATCTAAAATTATAAATTCAGAAATACTGGTCTGTGCCAAAATCAGACACTGCAAGTGCTATGAAAGTTGCATAAAAAACTTGAAAACTAAGAGAATCAATTGTTGTGTATGGAAGCCTTGAAACTCAGCAAGGTTACATACATTTCTTGAACAACCCAAGTGATCTTGAGATTGAACTCCCAAGTCCCCAACAGTCAGAAAATGTTGGATTTGAATTGTCTGTCTTTCCACAGGATCAACTTTATCCTTCTACATGATCTCCAATTACCCCCCAAAACATTTATTTTTACTTTTTTCTCTCTATTCATTTTTGGTAAGGAGGAGAGGGAAACTTTCAAAATCAAGGCACATCTTGAACATTAAGGGAGCAGTAGAAACTACCAGAATGAAAGTCAGATTTGGAGAGCAACATGCTTTGTATTGCAAATATGTATAAAGAAAAAGTACAAATACAAGTATTAAAAGCACTCAGTGACTCATGCAGGTAGGTAAACAGTTACCCACTATTGTAGCTACCTCTCAATTTGTTAAATTTAGATTACTAATTCTATAAATAACTGAAGCTAGCGCCCTGAAGTCTAGTTACTTGAATAGAGAGTGGCAGAAATTTATAATCTGAAACCTTTATAGCCATGATATTCCACAATCTAGCTAATATGACAATGCAATAAAATTGATAAAATAACAACTAACAAAATGAACAAGCATTGTGGATGGAGTCAGATGGTATCTTTTTATTTTAATTCTATTGTTCCTGTGTAATTTGTGTACAAAGGGAAGCAAAGGGAAAATCATCAGCTTTTATTTAACTGAAATTCTTATAGATAATTCTGTTCTATTATTGGAAGATCTGAAGGCCAATTTATATGGCAATTTCTTGAGACCCTTAATTGAGAAAGACCTCATATGTAGTTTCTGAGATCTGGATGAGTTTCTTCTGGATTATTGAATACATTCTACAGAGCCTATGGATAATCATTTCCAGTTAGTATTTGATGAGGCCCATTAGTCTCCCAGTAATACCTTATTGTAAAAAAAAACTATCAATTTACAATGCTGGCAGTACTACTGGCAACTCTCACAAGGCATGGGAATAACTCCAAAATAACAGTAACTTCCTCTAGTCTGACAGATCAGAAGCTATGCAGCCTAATATTTGTCTGCATGAGATGCCTTAGCTAGAATGGAAGATTATGAAGGATCCCACAAAAATCCTGAAGCACTCATTTCCTCACTTCAAGTAAATGGGGAAGCACCCTTCTTGTTTGTTGAATCATCTGCCTAAGTTTATATAACCCTAATCATCAATGGAGCCAATATTTCTGTGCAGGAATTTTTTTTTTCCTTTTTACTTCAAAGGCAGAGCTCTTAATGTTTACCCTACATTTCTTCCAGTTTTTCTCATACACCCTCAGTGAATACAACACATTTCAAATAGTGACTACTTGGGGAAAAAAAAAAACAGGTATTTTTATAATAATGTTTCTCTAAAACAGAGAAGAATACAAAATTTTCTTATCTTCCCTTTGGGCTATGCTTTGCTATTTTTTTATGATTCTAAATCAGCTTTCCACTGGACTGTATCTATTTCAAAACATGAGTTCATTTTGTATTCAAATGACTAGTAAACAATTAGCAAAGCTTGTCCTAAGTCATTAATTAATAGTTTCTGTTTAATCTTTTCTGAAACTGGAGAGCCCTCTGTTCTTGTGTTTAGTTTGATCCCTTTGAAATGCAAATTATTTGTTCTTCTCCTACAGTTCTGAGTATCCTTTGGGCTACATAAAAATACTTGGACAAACAGAATATGCCTATTCTTCTTAAGCCTTTAAAAAATGAATGCATTTGTTGTCTATCTTTGAAATTAATTAAAAGGTGGTTGGTTAAACAGGCAGGTGGCCTCACAACTATGTGATACTCTAAATTTATAAGGTTGTAGTACAAAATTAAGGTTAAGAGCATAGATAAGCAACTAGGAAAACATGTTTAAATTTTAACTCTTATTCTCAGTTTTCTTACATCTAAAATGGGAAGTGTTATTTTGAGAATGAAATGCAGTGCTGATAAAGTCACAGTTCCATACATATTAATTATTATCATTTAGAGAAACAGAAATATTCCAAATGAGGTCTATCAGGGATATAAAATCTTTCAGCTGAAGGCAGTAGCAAAACCTTTTCCTGGTATAAATATTGACTTCTAGGCATAGGTATTTGGGAGTTATGGTATGTTCCTACTAATAAGCTACTTCATCTTTCCAATGATAGTGAGGAAAAGCCATGAAATATGTGCCTTACTTTGGAGAAAAGAAAAGGTTGACTGCCATTTGGATGTAGTAAGACTCAAGATCCACCTAGGTCAGTCTTTGAAATATAAAGACATAAAGAACTATTTGCTTTATATAACCTCCATAAGGTTCTCTCAGTTTTATTTGGGGTAAGTAAGATCACATGGAAGAGTATTCTGTTAGGTAGTTTCCCTTTCAGATTCCTGAATTTTATCCATTTTGTGGAAGATTGGACTCCTTAAAATGAAGGGAATCACTCAGATTACCTGGTTTTAATTAGCTGGTGTTGAAGGCACCCACAACATGTTAGCTTCTCTCTTGGTTCAGCTGTTAGACATGATAGATATCTCAAATCCCATCTGGAACACCTTGGAAATTAACAGAAATGAAGTTCTGCCAGCTTTTGTAACAGATAAACCCTGAAAGCTCAGTCGCTTTAACCAATAGATTATTAACTTTTTTTACTATGAAGACACAGTGGACCGAGTGCCTATTTTTCAGAGAGCCAAAAGAGGATTTTGTGTAATAGGCTTTCTGGAACTAGATCTGGCAATAGTGCTCATAAATTATTGATTATAATTATTTTTATTATATAGAAAATTGCATCTAAAATTCCCGTGTGCCTAATTTTTTTTTTTCTTAAGACTAGGTCTCGCTATTTTTACCTGTGAAACCGCAGGCTCTCGTTGCCTGGGGTACCACAGACTCAAGCAATCCCCAACCTCAGCTTCCCAGGTAGTTGGGATTACAGGCGCGTGCCACCACGCCCAGCTATTTTTTTTTTTTTTTTTGAACTAGGTCCTGCTACGGGCCCCAGGCGGGACTTGAACCGCGATCCCTAGCCTCGGAGGCTTCATAGGCTGAAGCTAACAGGCACAAGAACCACCGTGCCCGGCTCCCACGTGCCTATTCTTAATTCATACTAAGTCACTATTAGATACCAATAGATACCAATTCCATCATTTCCTAGCTCCTTTCTAGATGAGAGGGGAAATTACAGCTTAGGAAAAAAGAAACAGAAAACAAGATAAGCAAAAAAACCTGCAATTCTTTATATGCACAGACACTCGTAACAGATTCTTGCCTCTAACTTTAGGAGATGTCTTGGGGGTTTCCTTTATTTTAGTAACTGATAGCTGTCAATTAATTGCTTGAATTTTTCCAAATAAAATAGAAAATGCAAAGAGAGTATATTCTACTAAAGTTGGAAAAATACTTAATAGGTAATTTCTGTGTTTAAGTCAGAGTAACAGACCCAGATGAGTAAGTACAATTCTTACTCTCATACAGTTTGAAGTCAAGTAGTGAAGCTCAAGTAAACAAGTTAATGATATTAATATAATTTCCCCAGAGTAGAAATAGACTATAACTTAAAGCATCAAATATGCAGTTTTTTTTTACAATGCCTAGTCATGGAGAAATAATATTATTATCCGTGATTTACTTCCTTATGTTAATTGACTATTATGAAAGAATTAGAATTATGGTTACAGGAGATATTAATAACTTAAGAATTTTACATGAGATAATTTTTCAGCGAAAAAGAATAGAAACTCATATCTAGCTATGAAAATAAGGAATACTGTCCTAGGTTGCAAGCAAGACTATAAAGAAAGGACACCAAAATGTGAAATGTCAATTTGTATTACAAGCAGTGATAATCAGTTTTTTTTGTTGTTGTTGTTCAAAAACCTTTCCAGTGGGCATTATATTGCACTGATTTTGGAGAAACAAAAGGAACATACAATCTAAATCAAAATCATAGGAAATTCAGTTACAAAAAACCTGTTTTAGTGGATAACTGATACAGAGACATGTCCTGCTCTATATTTTGATGGCCATTTAAAATGTCACATTAGAAAGTTTGGGCAGAACTCCCTTTTTTGGCTACTATAGCTCTATGTTCTGTGAATATTATAGTACTTTATATTCTATATTACAGTACTGTGTCACTTTCATCATTACTTGCTTGCTACTATTTTTAAATCTATTTTTCAAGTCTAAATATGCTCAAAGTAAAATTTTTCTGGACTTTTGAATGGAAATGATTCAAAGACAAATACAATGGAAATGAGAAATTTTAGTCATAGCATACAATTATTTTATCTTCCCAGGCTCTGAATCAGGGACCTAGAAAATTGCAAGGGTTATGGGAGTGTAAAAATTGTCTCTTTATTGTAACCAGAAGGTTGATATAAATTTACAAAAGAATAACAAACTTTATTGGGTGCTACTAAACCTTTTATACCTTTTATACCTCCCAAGATCAGAGTATCACATTGAAATGCTTATCACTCTTGATGAAATAACATTAAAAGGATTTAGGCTGGGTTTTTCACTTTGAAGATGACATTTGTTGCAATTTGGTAAGAGTGATACAATAGAAAGTATATATTTTAAGTTGAATATCTAACAAATGTCAGCATAGGAATTTATACTCAAGTCCTCTGTTTATGCTCTCAACATTCTAATACTTTCATGTTCCTCTGCTTAAGTGTTCTCTCAACCGTTAAGGCATCTCTTATTATCTTATTACCTGGCATCAACTGCTACAGATGGAGTATTAATGAATGTTGTTCTGTCTTTTGAATTATATCTAATGAGGAGACAGAAAAATCATTCAGCTGATTTCATCTATTTCTTTCAGTTAAAAATATATACATGGAACTGAGTTTTTATTTGGATGTATGTATGTGTGTGTATTTGTGTTTGGGTATAAGTTGGTGCCTTTGTATCTTGGAGGTTATATGTATGTGTAGATACACATAAGTATACACACATACTTGCCATTTACTTGTATTTGGTAAACAGTTCTAGAATCAGGGAGTCATTATCTTAAATATTATGTTTATCTTCGTGCAATATACATGTAATTATCCTCATCTGAGTAAATTGTCTTGAAAGAAAGCCAATAAATGGCTCAGCAAATTAAAATTTTCATGACTAAAAATGAAGGTGAAAAACAGATAAAGTATGGAAGAATTCAGAGTATAAATGGTTTACACAAAGAAACAGGAATTCTAGCAATTCTAACATTTTATGGAAAATAATTTCATTGTGATTTTAACTCAGTCATCTTTAAGGGCACACACAAGTCATAGGTTATATATATGTGGAATCTTTAAAAAACAGACAAAATTTTAGATTGTTTTTCAGAAAAGAAAACTGACATTTACAGTCAACTAATATTTTACAAGGGAGCCAAGAATACTCTGTAAAGAAATGACAGTCTCATCAATAAATTGTGCCATGATAATTGGATATTCACATGTGAAAGAATGAAATAAGACCTGTATCTTCAACCATTTACAAAGATTATCTGGAAGTGGATTAAAGACTTACAGGTAAGACTGATACCACTTTACTGCTAAAAGAAAATTTAGGAATAAAGCATCTTAACATGAGTCTTGGGAATGACTTTTTTTTTTTTTTTTTTTGGTAAGACACAGAAACAAAGTGAGAAATAAATCAGGGAGTTATATCAGCTAAAAAAACTTCTGCCTAAACTGCCTAAGCTATCACAGAAAAATTTTTCCTTTTTTCTTTTTTCTTTATTGTACCTAAGTGATATAATAGATATTAATTTAAACTTCAGTGGAAATCTTGTCATAAAATATGTATTCCAATCATCTTTCCATATATGTTACATATTACAGCTGCACCATTATAGATGTTTCATCATCTTTGAATACAATTGAAAGAGTGATTTTAAATGAGGTTTGTTAGTATCAGTGTGGCCAGGAAAACGTTATATTAGCTAACATTTTTATCACAGATTTTTATAGACCTTAATAAGTACCTTCCTAAGTTATATTTCAAGGAAGGTCATAATAAAATATTTATAAAATGCTTACTTTTTTTTGCATTATAATCAGTTCTCAAAACAATCTGAGATAGAACTTTATATCTGTGTTTAAATATACTGGTACAAGATAATTCAGCAAAGGATTAGTAGAAATGGGTTTTCAACTAAGGTATTTTTGACAATAAAGCCCTGATTATTCTGATAAAAACCACTCTGGATGGTCAGGAATGTGAGCAAGTAAATCAGGGCCAGCAAGTGGCAGTGTTAGAGTCCTAACTCGAGTCTGTCATTGACTCTATAACCTGGCTGTACTTCTTTATCTGCAAAAATATAACTCTGCCATAGCAACAAAACTAAGAACTGCTAACTGAATGAATATGAACATATAATTTGTTTAGCCTTACCAACATGTTCTCATGTTGCATGTTCTCAGCATGGAAGTGCCAAGATGGTGAGGTGGCCATAGAATATGCTTTTAAAACTGCGATAAGTTTGTGACATGGTGGAGTACTATTTAGCATAATGTTGGGCAACAGGTGAAAAACACCAGTGAAGGGGACGGAGACTATATGGCCACTGTCACTAAAACATATAGCTTTCCTTCCTGAGAGTTGTTGGAGAGTTGTTTCCGTTGGGTTCAGGGTTTTTGTTATTGCTATTTCTCTAGATTATGCTTTCAAAGCTAATAAAATACTTACAGTATAAATCTGAAGGAAAATGTTTCTTGGATCTTATCTGATTAGTCTAGTTTTAAGAAAAAATGTCCAGCATCAATTAAGAGGTCTGGGGCTAGAATTAAGCAAATTCCTCTGCCTTTGGGGTGAGGGTATACTATCTATACAGCCAAAGGACCATAACAAAGAGGAGCCTGCATTTTAGGCCTAAGTAAATATTGGTTTTGGTATTCCATTTTTGCTGTGGGAAGAATAATGCTTGTGACTTCCATTAACCCCTGAGGAAATACGTGGTCTTTGACTCTGAATTCTTGTTCTGAAGTCCAATCTGAACACTTTTTGTATAGTGCACTGTGCCATTTTTATATTGACAATATTACAATTGGGGGGTAAGTTCAAGTTCATTGATTTGGAATTGGCAATCAACTATCAAGAAATCATAGGTATAGTGTATCCTGGAAACAGGAATATGGTGGGAACAGACTGACCAAAGTAACTCCATTTTGTTTAAAATCAGTGACCTCTCCCTGCCCTCAGTGGAAAGTACCTACCACAGCTGGTTGGTCCGACATCCTGTTTCTGCCTCCCCTTATTCCTGGTTGTTCCTGACAATGCATTGTCCTCTTGTAGGTGATGGATGTCAGCATTATTGGAAACCCACAGTGATGGGAACGTGGGAATGTGTCCTGTAGTTATGGGAATGTGTCCTACACCTGCTTGCTTGCTTCACAATGAGGGGTGGTAGAGGTTTTACCCGATATAAGGTAAAAGAGACTGCTCGGGATCTCTCTTGCCCAGCTGGCTTGGGGACCCTGGTGCACCAGTAATAAACCTGCAGCTTTGAACTTCAATCAGAGTCCTTGTGTCTTGTTAAACAGCCCATGAATCACAACAAAACATTCATGAAAATAAGATACTATGGAAGGGAGATAGGAAGTTCTGGAGGATCTATCTGGGTCCCATACTTGGTCATGCAACCGGTGATAAGTACTATCCCTGATAACAGGAAACTGAGGCTCCCTGAGTTTATATGCCAAGATCAAATAGTGATGACTTTCAAGTATTTTGTTGAGATTTTTAAATGAGTGCAAGTACATAAAGTAGCAAATAGGAAGATCTCAGGCACTATTGTTTCTCTTCTCTTTATTAAAATCGCAGTCATTTTTTTGCATCAAAGTTTTTTCTCTTCCTATCCTCCCTACATTTTTCTTTGCTCTCCATCATCTCTTTCTTATTTCACCTTCCTCTTTACCTATGATAAAACTTAAGGTAGTCAAAGTGTTAGAAAATATCCATATTACACAGATAATTTAATAGAATCAGAAATTTGACCCTTTAAGAGTTATCAAAACAATTAGTTTTTTAATTAAGCATGTATCTGTTTATAAGCCCTTTGGAGAATGACGTCAATGACCTCTTACAAATTAACAGTTAAAGAATGTACAATCTCACTTTCCTTTGTAGAAAATAGACATGAATATTAGATTTATACAAAACACTTTTCAGAATTCCTTAAAATCAAGTAAAAATAGTTAAGGCTCTTAGTTTCCTGAGATCAAAGGAAGCTACTTATGTCTTGTGCATGTATATGTCTATTCTCCCCTCCTTTGACCCTTTCCTTCTGGTTGTCAATAATGGATTCTGACAATGAACCAAAATCTCAAAGATTTATAACAATAAATGAAAGGTGGGGAAGTTGAGGAATTCAACTCATTTGTTTTGGTTAAGGAGATGGTGAGGGCATCTAAGGATTTATTGTATGAATTTGATTTTTCAGTATTTTTTAGCATCAGCAGCTGGGTTCCAGTAATTGACTGCTGATTACTGTGTAAAGAAGTGAAAAATAGATGTTAATTAGATAAAATTGTCTGAAGAGAACAGCAACATTTGAGAAACCTGGGATACAAGTTGACTTTCTACAAGTTTGTTTGACATGGTAAAGTTTCTGTCTCTCATCCCTTCCTCCTCTCAAAAATCCCCCAACAATCTTTTTCAAACAAGTCACTGTTCCATGGCACAGGTCTGGGAAAACACAGTAACCCAGTAATGGAGGCCTGGTGGTTTGAACTTAAACTCATCAACTCTAGGTCTTTTTATAGTGAGGCCAATTTGAAGAAATAAAGGTTCTACTGTCTTTCATCCAAGAAGGAATTTCTGGGTATACTGTAGAGAATGACATCAAGTAGGGGTCAAAACAAGTCTCCACCTGTAATGCTGTTCCTCTATCCATCCAGGTTACTCCCACACTTCCATCATCATTATGAAGAACACCTTCAGAATTGTACTAGCTTGAAACACTGGGTTTTCAAATTTCAGTGTACCAAGGAATAATTCTGGGTCAGAGTTAAGTGCTCTGTCTCACTAATTCTACGAAGTGGACATGAGTCTTCAGTTTTAATAAGTACCTTCAGGTTATTCCAGTTAAGGTGATTAATGGATCATTCTCCCAATTGAGCATAACAAACACCCCCTTCTAAGAAATGTGTACTTGATAGGGGCAGGCCAGATTTCCTCCTTTAAGAGGATAGCTGTGAGGTTGGAGTTCCAAAACATTTAAGGAAGGAAATGTATCCACAGAAATGGCCAGTGTTTTGCCCAGGGAAAAACGCACTGGATGGGATGGGGACCTGCACTGTTGCTTAGCTCAGTCTACAGGTTTCTCAGTCTGCAGGTTCTGCAGTTCTGTTGTACTGAGCAAGAACATTGCTGTATTGAAGACAGATCCTAGTGCTGCTATTTCTGGGAAGGAATGTTCCCGTAAGGATGATCAAAGGACATGATAGTTCACTCATCAGTTCTCTGAATCTTTAGTCTATTATCAAGAGCCAGATAGAGTGGCAGTTCTTGATATGTGTTACCTATAATATTTCCACACAAGGCCCGGTCCTGTGGCATAGACAAAAATACATTTAAATAACTTCCACATTTTCACTTCGGCTTGAGTGCAAATGGACCTAGGAGAAGTAAAATCTGTCATTCAATGGAGTGTCATTGATCTATTCTGCTTGTTAATATGATCAGTCATTCACAGACTGCTGGCTTTAGCTGTTATTGCTGGAAAATGAGTAGCCACACCAGTCACAAGCGATTTAGGAACACGATTAGAAACCTAGACAACAGTGTTGATGCTGTAGTCAATATTAACCTCATCTGATTACCTCACCACTCTTCCTGATACTGAGGAGAATAGTGAATACATCTTAATCTCTCTGAACTCTTACTAGGAATTACAACAGGTCCATATAGAAGCTTCCTGGTGGTTTTTACATGCTGAGGGGTAGAAGGTGTGAAAACACCAATCCACTTCTTTATGAGTCACCAAAGGCTGACAGGTTAAGATGGGGCTAACATCAACATTCTTGAAACACCTGTAGCACCATCTACAGGGTGCTCCTCACCACGACTGTATTTATCACCACGTGATCGCAATAGTGCATGTTTTATTTCTCATAGCACCAAAAGTTCCCAGGGTAAAAGCACTATTCGAATTACTGACTTCACTGTTGAGTTTAACAAACAGAGAGCAGATAATTAAAATACCACTTAAGGCATTCAATTTATTCAGAAGTTGAAACCGTAGTCATCGCTAAGGTGAGAAAAAGCAATCACTTTAGGGAGAGAAAGGGCAGTAGGGTAAATGTATGAATAATCTCAACCTAATTGTTTGGGGAATTTCAAATCTATTGAATGATAGAATATTCCAAAATGCTACTTGATTTTAGGATATGCTTGCTGCAAGAATCAAAGACAGGAGATTTAGAAGCACTGTGCTAACTTATCAACCTGCCCCAGATATATTCCACTTTGTTCATTTTGTTGCCAGAGGAGTTACTAAAAATCCAGACTTCTAATTTGCATTCTAGGGTGATCAGAGGTCCTGGGGGTACTTTTTCTTCATCGTATATTTAGCTTCAGGATTTTGAGTGGAGAAATAATTATTTAGATCCTTAAAAGCAAAGAGTGAAAGATAAATTCTGTGTCTAATGCATGTTTTTGGTTACTGGCAAGAATTCAATGATTAAAGTTAAGAAGTCAATACTGTGATTAACATTTTGTTTAATGTGCCATTTTAGTAACAAACTGTTTAAAATATCATCCTTTTTAAAGAAATTGTAAGTACTTGGTCTGGGATAAAAGATGTACTGGAGTGGAGATATGCCAGTAAATGTTTAACATTTCTCCAAGGGGGGGAGAACCTCTTTTCTAGTTTTTACTCATTTTCATGATGTGAATACTGCCACCATGACTAATTTCTAATTATAGTATATTTATAAAAATTGTGAAAAAAATCAACTTGCAAAGATGGTGCAAGTTAGATTCTCCTCACATAGTCACTGGACCCTACTGCTTTGGATGTTAGAGCTCCATATATATTGACTAGGAAAATATTTCATATACTATAACTTTGTGTATGAACTTTGTGATCCAATGTAGAAAATTCACCCTATTTATAAAGGTACAAAACACTATTGTGCCTCATTGTCTGATCATTGTTTCTGAAGAATGGCAAGTGATTGAAAATGTCTCAAATTACAAGAGAAACAGAAACATTTACATGTCTCAAAGTGAAAATGTCTATTGTTAAAAATGTTCATACTTAATCTTTTGTTTTTCTACCTTTTCCTGTTTGAGTGCTAATGTGGTAAATTACAGCGGTTTTTAATCATACTGGGTGCTGATGGTTTGAAAGCAAGTCTATCAGGTTTCATATGAGGTCTGAGGCGACAGCACAGTCTGATAATTAAACCACCAGTTTGGGCCTCAAGCTGACTTTATCGCTTACCTGAATGAAGTTTGTGTCTTAACCTATTTGCCTAAATTTTCCTTCTGTAAAGTGGGCTAAGAACAGAAACTACTTCATAGAATTGTCACTGCCAAGCTCGTTGATGTATGTAAAATCCTTGGAGCAGTGCCTGCAACCTAGTAAAGACCACACATTGCTGTTTTTATGGCCACCGATATTCTGGGAAGTCAATTAACTTAAATTATGAGTGCAGAATTTAATAAATACTGCCTTTAGGTCAGTGGTCCTCAAAACACGCAGCAATCAGGTTGATCTGATGCATGTTTGAGAACCTGTTTGAGACTACTGTGAGGAATTCTTGCATTCTAGAAGTTATTATCTTTCCAGAGGAGTTAACTAGCAATTGAAGGCTACCTAGAACAAAATTACATGTAGAACATGTTGAAAATGACGATCTCCTTTTTTTTTTGAAATATGAAAAAAGGCAAACATATCTTTGCATATACGTGAAAATTAATCTGGAGTAATTAGACAAGAGATAGAGGAAGGAGAGACAAATTATATATCTACCTTTGTCTCTTTTGTACACTGAATAACAATTTTGATATTAGATATTTAAATATAAATTATAAATTAAATACATTAAAAATTCAATACATATCTGTGGTTTTATCAATGCATACTAAATCTGAGCCTTAGAATTCAAGACTTTTATGGTCAGTGGGATATTACTGGGACTATGAAAGACTGGGGTTTTAATTTGATCCTATAAGATTAACTGGGGAACTGGGTAAAGACCCTTAACTGTGCTACCCCTCACTCTCCTTATCTATCAAATGGGCATATTAATAACTATTACTTACATGACTGGGTCAAATGGGATTAGATCTGTCATCATTTGTAAAGTGACAAGTTAATGTAAAAGGTAATTAAATTCAGTTTGATACATTGCAGAATTGACATTTAAATACCATTTTGAATTTAGTTGGCATAGAAATTTCATATACAACAAATCTGAATTGAGTTTCTAAATAATTTGAAAATTATACAGACCTATGTCTAAAAATCTATTCTCCCCAATAAAAAATGGAGAAGAGATCAATTCCCTATCTTTAATTCCATTGAAATTGTGCAAATTATGTGGATTTTGTAGTATCTCTAGTACTGTAAAAGAGTTTATTACTCCAACGGAAGCAGCTACATTCAACTTAAATTGATCTACAGCACCCTTGCCAAAAGAAAAACATCCACTTAATCTGAATTATTATAATAGCTTTCCACAGGCTATAGAAATGCCATGTATTAAACTGCCCAACAATAGAGGAGGAAATAAAGTGATAATTGGATCAATGAAGCAAAGCAATAGTGGGAAGGGGCTTTTTGTTGGCATTCAACCTGCTCTCTATCCGTCTGTGAGGCTATAGTTAGAGCAGATGAACCTGGATACTGAGCTTAAGCTTACACAGTTTCTTGGTCTCCGCACTCAGGACACTGTTCTCAACACTCTGACAATCAGCCTTCTGGGAAAACTGCTGGCCTTGTTCTCAAGAGGCATTACATTCTTCAGCAGCAGAGTCCCTTCTCTTTTCAACAGAATTATTGCATCACAAAAAATTTTTAAAATACTCCTTTCTACATCAGTACACCTGGGATTTGTTTTTCTAAGAACAATTTTGAGACCAAATACCTATAAAGACCCCTTGCCCCACTTACCCAAAGACTACAAAAACATAATTTACAGAGATATATGCACCCCATGTTGCTCACAATATTATTCACAATAGCTAAGAACTGGAAACAACATCAGTGCCCACTGATGGAGAAGTGGTAAAGAAGATGGGGATCATAAACACAACAGAATACTTCACTATAAAAAAAGATGAAATCCTACCATTTGCAATAAAATGAATAAACCTAGAGGGGATTGTGCTAAGTGAAATTAAATAGAGACAAACACTCTCAGATGTGGGAAATAAAAACCAAGAAACACCACAAAATAAGCTTGTAGACCGTGAATAAATCTGAAGGGAAGAATAAATCAGGGGAAAAGGGTAAGTTGTATGATGAAGATGGAAACTAGAAGCCTATTAATGCTATAAGCCTATGTTATTTCAATACATTGAAATTCAATACATTTTCTTAAAGAAAACCCTTACTATAACCTATATGCAAGGCACTGCTGGATTCCTTCTCTGTGTCATCTAATTCCCTCCCTCACAAGTCTGAAGGAGGTCCTGTTAGCCCTGTTGACAGGTGGATCACTGTTTTCCAGTTCAAATAAATGTGTCCCATAGTACATGCTTATAGTAGGTCTGGCCCCATTACCTGTGCTTGCAGCTCTCTAAAAGAAGATTCTTTAAAATTTTACCTTCAATTTTTTTAAGGGGATTAAGTTGCAAGGAGTTGCAAATATTAATGTTGTGCCCTTTATACTGTTCCCAGGTGAGTGGATGCTGGGCCAGGAGTCAGCCTAGCTGGAAAAGAATTATTTGTGTGATGGGAATATACAATGAGCTGGGTCACTATTCTGGTATTTTGCAGAACTCTCTGTGTATATACATATATATATGTATATATATATATACACATACATACATATATACAGAATATATATATTCTGATCTAAGGTTGGTTCCAAGCACATAAATATTTTGATCTAAGGTTGATATATTTTGATCTAAGGTTGGTTCCAAGCACATAAATCTCTGTGAGAAACCCCGTGAGAAGATTAGACTAAATCATCAACAAAGACTCCTGGTGTAATCGACTTTTTATGTAAATGAAGAAAAAAAAGTAGGCAAACACCTGAAAATTCATAAGATGGAATCTCTCAATAATTATGCAATATTCATGCAACTAGATGCTAGGTATCATGCTAACATTTGGACTTCAAGTATATATATATATATATTTCCTTTTCTAAAAAATGAAAGAACAGAGGGAAAAAAGATATTCAAAACTGCACTGTAGAGACAAAGACAGAAGGAGGCATTTTGCAGTCAATCCTAATAGCAAGTATCTGAGAATTAAACTTCTTAGACCACCAGGGAAATGCATGTCCTTCTTAATGACTCATTCCCTCAGGAGGTCTAGAAATTGAGTGCCCAAGAATTTTTTCTGTCTTTTCCGAGTCTCCTCAATAGATTTGTGTGTGTGTGTGTGTGTGTGTGTGTGTGTGCATGTCTTTGCACTTCCCCATGTTGCCATGATTCTCAGGCTACTAGTGTAAATAAAATAAACCATTCGGGAACATTACAAATGATAATATTCTTGGGAGAATTCTTGGCTACCCATCCTCAGAAGACAAGTTTTATTAGAAATAAAAAAGCAACATATGATCACCAGCAGCACTCTTACTATACACTATTTAAATATTTTATGACTGTGTTAGTAAAAAATTTAAAGTGATTATCTGAACTGCTCCCCTGTCACAAGGGAGCCTGAATATGTCACTATCCAGTACAACTGACAGCCTCACATGGGCACAATACTTTCCAGTAAACAATTCATGTCAAAGAGTGACTGCAACTCTTTATTTTTAATAGGAAAGAAATAGATCTCAAATTAAGTAAGCACTGAGACCAGGCTTGGAGAGATGCAGCAAGCTGTTTGCCCCGGATTCAGGCTCTGCAAACAAGCCCCAGTAGGCTTCCATGAAAACATTATTTTTGGTTCAGCAGAGTGTGTGCTTGACTGCTTCCAGCTCTCTCTTCCTGGACAGTGTCACTGGAGAGGGCGTCTAATAAAAGCCTCTCTAACCGGGCTACACGGCATGTTTTTTTGTCCCTGTACCCTTAGCTCCTGGGATGGCTTGTAAGAGCAAATTCATCTCCAAATTCAGCTTTGACATTGATTCTGTCTCAAATTCTAAAAACTTGCAGGTTTCTTTTGAGTCTAAAGGAGCCATCTTTAGCTGAGCTGCAATTCAGTGCAATAGATGACTAGGAAGGGCCCTCAGCACAGCTCTACAATGGACCAAACAGGCTCTAAACAGCTAGATTTTGTTTCTAAATGCAATCTCTCCTAGAAGGATTTATAATTTTTTAAAACATAAAGCCTAGTACCTAGGCCTACAATACCCCCAGGTAGTTCTATAAAACTCTCCCACATGCATTTTACTAAACAATGCTGCAAAGTTGAAAAGTGAAATACAGAAATGTGGCTGATTCTTTCAGACTAATAATTGATATCACTGACTGAGAACTTACCTTGTCTCATACCATATGCACTTTATATATCACCTAACCCTCCCCCCCCCAAAAAAAAAGTAGCATTATTCTAGAAGAATATGAGGCTCAGAAAGGTTGAGTCACTGGTTCAAGGTCACACAGCCAGTAAACAGTGGAACAATATTTGGTCGATACTATTCCAAACCACATGCACTTAATTACATCTAACCTGTGGGGATGGCTGCCTTAAGATATGGCTAGAGATGACTCTGGTGGCTGAGAGTGTGGGTTCACCTGGAAGGAGGATTTGAATATATGGCAGTGCAAGGCAACCAGCAATGCTCACATTGGGCTTTGCTATTCTTACTTTGATTTGACTATCTCTCGGCCACTCATCTCCACCTTCTAGCTTGGTTTCCTATGTGATTTGCATATACAACCTGAAGGAATCAATTTGGACAGTGTCTGGGAGTGAGGATTGTATGTCTGAAACATATTTTGAAATTACTGTACCAATTAGGTAATTTTTAAATTATATTCTGAATTTTGTGTTATGGTTTATATTCTCTTGCTAATAATCTACCCAAAATCAAAGACAAAAAGAGGTGTTATAAACTACATTTGTATAAAACAGAATCCTGCATTTACATCTGCTCTGCAACACCACCAATATCATTGATATTAATTATAACAAAATGATAGGTTTGCGTAGTTCTCCCATCACCAAAGCACTCATTGTTTGGAGAAATCATGTTGTCCAAAAATTAAAAATGATGCAAGTTCATTTAATAATTTAAAACACACACACACAAATATCCAGAAATCTGTGTATTTGACACAACCTGAGGACAGGAACTAGAGGGTTGACTATGGTCAAGGACCCTATGGTCCTTGGTGCCAATGGTGCCTTGGTGGTGGGAGTCATGTGGTACGCACATTGAAGATGGGTTGGCTCCACATTTCTGAGTCACAGAGGATACTGTGAAATAATTGAATATCAGTAAAAGTATATATAAAAAAAGACTTCCTATTATAACAAATGAGAAACTTCTGTTCACAGATTAAGGATAGGTGTTTATAAAGAAACAACCTAAAACCAACTTTTTCTCAGAATTCAGCTAATTAAACCTTTAGTGTAAATGAAAAGTAATGAAAATAGGTTTTGTTTTAAGTTCACAAACATGCTCCTAAAGGAGGAAACAGCTTATGTGTGTGGTCACGAAAGCTCCTTAACTGAGGGGTCTGGATCCTACATGCTGCCTGTGTGGACGTGTGATGGGAACAGAGCCTGAGGTCCATGATACCTATTTTCCACATCAGCTATTCAGAGCATGTTAGTCTGTAATTCACTTGGAAGCAAGAATCTTCGCTTGATGCTAAGACTCAAAGGCACAAAAAGGGATTCTGTTTCATGAGGAGAAACAAAATAATGGGTGATCCTGAAGCCAGTCTGACTCAGGGAGGAAGGTACTACTCAATCTACCACCCCTCAAACTTAGAGGACACCAAGTGTCTTTTCAGGGCCTTCATTCATGTAGTGCCTGGCAATCACTGGCAAGAAAATCTTTTGTTAATAATTCACTTTGCAGGGAAGTCTGGGAGTGGTTTCTCCAGAAAGACATAGCCAAATAGAAACTCTGGAGGCACTCCTCCCAGGATTCTGGGCTCCCAGTGTTAGTATTCATTATTATTAGCATGTAAGCCAAAGAGATCATTCACTACTATTGCAAGGACATTAAATCCAGTGTTTTGACCATCATTAATAAGATGATAAAAAAATAAGATGATTAGCATGCATCTACCCATCTTTATGAAACAACAGATGTTGGTTTTGGCAATTTCCCAGCTCTCCTGTGTCATCAAGCCTAATATAAAATTCCTTTTTCATTAGTTGGTGTGCTATTCATTTCTGGTCCTCAGTGGAGGCAGGGAGCTGGGGTAAAGGGACAGCTTCTTGGTCCTGCTATAAATTCCCTTTGATCTCAGATGTGAGAGGTTCAACTACCTGGGATGGGTGAAGCTATTCCCTTAGCCCTCGCACAGGTCATCTGTGAGGTGGCACTGGCAGCCTGGAGGTGTGAGGAGACAACAGAAGTGCTCCTTAAGTGGTACTTCTTCTTGATGAGGACCCTGTGTTCATGTTTAGTTTCTAATGTGACATAATGAATTATGAACTAAAGGAAATTGGAAGATTTGTGCCCTCTGTGCAGAACAGAAGTTTAATGTATGAAAGCAAACCACAGGTCTATTAGGAGAGTTGATCAATATTTATATTGCTCTCTAATGAAAGGAAATAACCCTGATAGATTTTCCCTGGTATTTCTGATGAGTATGTATTTGTAATCAACACATAGGGCTTCTCATTGATCTCAAATTAAATTTTTATTAACAAGTCAGACAGCCATCTGTATTTTTCCTGAAGTTCTCTCTCTCTAAAAGCTACTTGATACTGCTGCAGTTTTTCTCATTCCCCTCCTGCTTCTTTAAGACTGACATTTAAACAGTTGATAAGTGTCAAATACTTCCCCACATATTATCTCATGTAACACTCCTAACAACACTGTAAAATAATATTGTTACATCCACTTATAAAGGAGAAAATTGAGGCAGAGAGAGATAAGGTGCCCATTATCACACAGGTAATAAAAACAAACCTTGGACTTAAATCCGCCTGATTTTCTCTGCCCCCTGACGTTCCTTCATGTTATCTCAGCAACCTCATGCTGTCTACCAGAGGCAGAATAAGACTTGTTTTGCAAACATCTCCTGTTTGAATGAAGATGAGAGAAGAATAGAAGGGGAAGCTGCAAGGAAATGCCTTAAGTAATCCTGGGCAGTGTATTAGTTCAGAAGCTGTCTTAACCCACCCAGAAGGGGGTAGGCAGGGTGGGGAACTGCAACTGCCTTGCTCAGAGAGCCAGAGAGGGGAGCTTCATAACCCCACCCTAAGTCAGCAAAAAGCCCACAAGTCCAAAGTGGCACCTTCAAGTCAAGTGATAGAATTTAGCACTTGTGACCCAAGGACATCTTGTGACTCAGTTTGGTCCCTTGGTTTTTAGCAGCTGTAAAGCAAACACAACAGTATTTTGAACAGTATTTCTACTCCCCGACTGTTCGAATTGAGTCTCCTCAGTTTGTTCAAAGGCTGGTTTTAGACATCGAAGCAACATGCAGCATGTTACATAGTTTGAGGTTTAATCAATAAAATTGATTAGGAAAGAACTCAAAAGCCACACTGCCCACTTCCATGCTTGATACACTGGGCAGGCACTTAGTTCTCGTCTTATGTTTGATCTACAGACCCTCTGAAAACTGTAACTTTTTCTTGCTGCATGCAATTTTAAATTATAGCTTGCATTATGTTCTCTGGGCTGTCGGGTTACTGTGGCAATCAGCTCCTGAAGCAGAGGGATTTTATCTGAGAAGCTTTTTAATGAAGCTTATATTAGAGGTCAGAGTTTTGTCTCTGTTCCTCTACTACACACTGGGACCCTTTCCCAAATGGATAGTCTGATGCATATTCAGTCTCCTCATAAATACACTACACATAATTTATAATCAGGCTGCCGCCAGGAATCAACTCTTTTGTGTAAAGGAAATGAGATTTATCAGGAGTTCATGTGTGAGATTTCTAGACATGTGAGAAGCAGTTCCGTTCAGCAAAACACAGATAAGGATGCAAATGAACACACACACACACACACACACACACACACACAACATTAAGTGTTTCCTACATGCTGAGTTCTATTCTAAGAACATTAACTCAATTCCCCTAACGACCTTATGTTGTCGGTTCTATTTTTCTTGCATTTTGAGACTAGGAAACTGAAGTATAGAAAAGTGAAGTAATTTGCCTTAGTTAGCTTGCACTGATAAAATGAACTGAAATTGGGATGTTCATACTGAGCATTCCAAATAAAAAATAATGTCCCCTTAACCCTGCTATCCTGGTTCAAGATTATTTCTGAGCAGAGAACCTAGACATGAATCTGGGTTCCAGTGCTGTGACCTTAGACAAGTCACTTAATGATGCCTAGACTCATCTTCTTATCGGTAGTACAGTGCCAATACTGCACGATCTTTTCAAGGTGAAAATGTACATGAAGGTGAAAAAATGTACATGAAGGTGTTTTGTTATCTGTAGAGGCCTAGATACATATCCTCAATTAATTTGGATGCAATCCACAATACACTCTGTGTCTTTTCTACTTGGTGCTCCTCCTTCTGCCTAACTCCATCTCACCATGATCTGACACAAAAACACATAGCTTGTAAAAATAATTTGGAACTAAATATATTCAAGCAGACACTGGAATATCTTTACAAGGCTCAAATTAGTAAGCATATCACCATTTTTCTTGTCTCAGAAAATGGGGAACTGATTTCAGAAGTATGGTTGAAAATTCCATCTTCTAGGTAACAAAAGTACATGTAACTTAGATGTTCAAGAAATAAACGCTACCGCAAAAAAAGTTTTACTTTACAGTTGAGTTACTGTCACCAGAACAAAGAAACTCTTAAACTCGTGTTCAGCATCAAGTTCCTGTCAGCCATTTGAAGTAGCTGGATCCCAGCAGAAAAGTAGGCAGTGAGTAAATAAAGACCAGAGTCCCGGACAAGTCTTGCCTTCCCCCACCCCCAAAGGCTACTGGATATTTGGAATTCACCACCTGGAAGTCACTATGTACCACACCCTGCCAGGTAGGTTCCAGAGATACAAAAGCCCAGAATGGCATGGATCTTGTCCTCGAAGGGCTCGCTTGTTGACCCACTAACATTGTGATATTAATCACAATGTTGGATTAGAAAAGTTTTGCTTTGTGTATCAGTAAGTGGGAGCAAGTGAAGTTACCACCCAAGTCTCAAAGTTGCCCTTGACAGCTTACACTATGAATTAGTGGCACAACAAGGAGAGAATGAAAACCTTAGACTTCCAATTCAGTGCTTACTGCAATTGCATCTCATTATTCCTTTTGCAAGTTGCAACACAGTCTGTGGTATTTACTTAATGATAGCTACAATGTGCCAACCTTTAAAGATTATTATTTTTTTTATTTGTGCATTCTGCCAGGGTTTACTGTCAAATTACTTTTTCCTAAAACTAAAAAGTATTGCTCTATGATATCGCTAAAAAAAAATCAGCCATAGACTGACTCTATACATCTTTAAAAAATATATGACAAAAGGATATTCATCCAATTTATAAAGAGCTATGCTTTTAGATCACTTGTATGGTTAGTATTTGTTATTATTATTATTATTATTTTTACAGAATATTTTTCCCTGCTTACTCACTAGATATTCTGGCAAGGTGTCTATCAGAGCCTTCCATTCTTCCCCTCCAAAATGACAGTCTGACAGTTCCTGGGATGCACAATGGAGCAATGATAAAAAAAAAAAAAAAAAAAAAAAAAAAAAAAAAAAAAAAAAAAAAAAAAAAAAAAAAAAAAAAAAAAAAAAAAAAAAAAAAAAAAAAAAAAAAAAAAAAAAAAAAAAAAAAAAAAAAAAAAAAAAAGAGGGCAGAACAGAGGGCAATGAAGAGGGAACAAAAATATGGGCAGTGGGACACTTCATAGACTTGAGAAGTGAAACTGCTTTGTGTAGGCCAATGGATTGGGAAGCATCCAAAAAGGGATTTCAAAATTTATTGCTGGGGGATTTCCAGTCCCCTTCATAATATTGAGTAATGCTAGTTTCAGTTGTTTTAAAATAATTCTTGGTTGTGCGGACCACATTCTTTTTAAGCACAATATTGCTCTAAAATTGATCTATGAGTGACACAGGTTTATAAGCCTTAAAACCATCAGTGACTTCATCTTATTAGTAATGGATGCTGCATGCAGACCATCCCAAGGCATCTGGAAAGTAAGAACCATCTAGACTTAATAGGTAAGTGATGAACTGGAGCACAACCAGCTAAAATCTACAAGGGAAAATAGTAACAGCAAACAGAATTGGGACTTCTGAATATTTAAGTACAAATACCTATTCCAAAGCTTCCTTCCAAGCTCTGAGTTAGAAAGCACACCTCTTGTCTATCACTGTCATTATGTCAACAACTGACTGAAATTAGCAGTCAATAAACCTCTGACTTCTGGGTAAAGGTCTGGAAGTAATGTAGAAAGAGCCCTGCACTTTTTTTCTGGGCTAGAAGGATAGTATTCTGTGATAGGATGCTGACAAAATCTGCATAATATTTAAACCACTTTCTGTGTATATAGCTCTGGGTAGAAGTCAGAGCTAGACCTTGTCCTTTAAATTTTTATATTCTAGAAGCAGTATAGGGTGAAAAGATCGACCTTTAATGATATCTATTTCACTAGTTTCTACTCATTCTTTTATTTCTTTAAATGTTTGTAACACCCTGTGTTGTGGTATTAGTATTATTCCCATTTTACAAATGGGAAAAGATGAATTTAAATGACTTGCTCAATTTGTAATGGCTACAGTAGATGCTGGGGAGGAGAGGACATGTGAATATAAGAGAAGAATCCTATGCTAGAGGATTTGTATGGGAAAGGTTGAACTGAAGTCAGATTTCTGTTTTAGAAAAAAATTAAGCACATGTTCCTTGATTCTCTTAAGTTTTTTTGGTGAACAGTTTAGGTGTGATATAAATACATGGAAATGAGAAAACAGAACTGTTACCCTTTCTGAATAAGGAGAGGGTGAATCTACCAGAACAGTCTCACTCTTCAGGATGAGTGTCATAACACATCAGCTCTAAGCATCATGTGTATACAATATGTATTGATTTTTCACACTTCTTTTTAGTTCTAAATCTGCTTTGATGTGAAAGTATGATAATTTTAGTCAGTCAAAATAGTATTTCCAAATTTGCAGTTAGACAAGATGTGTAAGTTCCAGAAATCTTATGTAGAAGATAGTTAATAATAAGGCATTGTGCAAAAAATTATTAAGAGGGTGGTATATTTGGTATATTTCAATGTTAACTGAACATACCACAAAACTGACACAAAAACAACATGATAGACAACATTTAGAAGTGATGAAAATGTCTACTTCCTGGATTGTGTAATGTGCACATGAGGTGTATACAAATGTCCAAACCTATCAAGCTGTTTAATTATGTGCTTTCTTTTTATACCAATTGTATGCCAAAAAAGTTGAAATACATAAGATCCAATATTGCTCTTTGAAAATATTTAGCAGCGCCATAAGAAGGCATCAGGGATACAGTTCATTTGCATCCAGCATGAAGTATTAGGATAGCTCCCATTTTCCTCTCATTGTCACTTGGATTATGAAATTCCTTGATTCCAGACCTGAAGAGTTAGCTGTGCATCTCTTGATCTATTAATGATACTGACTTCCTGAGTATATTTCCTCATCTTTAAAATTATAATTCACCAACATCTCCCTTTACTATTCTAGTAAACAGACAGGGAGGAAGATACAGAATATTTCAAGTACAATCTGATTTGAATGGTTAGAGGTGAACTGTAGCAATCATACTGAACACAATCTTTGGTCATTCTGATTGAACTGAGGATTTTCAATTCCCTCTCTAACTTGAGGAATTTCCAACCACTGGGAAGCATTCAAGTCACATTTATAACAGAGGAGAAACAATGTTTTTCTCAGGAATTCCTCTCAGAAAGGGAATTGTGTTTTGGGGGAAAGTACACGGCTGGGTGGTAGTTGTGGCAGAATTCGTACTATAAACCTTTGGGTAGACCTGACTCCTGGATCAGAGAGTTAAAGGAAAGAAATAGAAGAGAGTGGGACAAAATAGGAGCTAGTCTTCAGTCAAGTGTGACATTTCCTGCTGTGTGCCATTTGCATACCAGAAGAGTCATTCCAGACGAGATTAAGAAAAACTTCTCTCATTAACGGTCCCTAAAAAAACTTAGGGACTGACTAAAATATGTTTGTTTTTGTTTTTGTTTTTTTTTTTGAGACTAGGTCTTGGTATTTTTGCCCGTGGAACCACAGGCCTCATTGCCCTGGGTACCACAGACTCAAGCAATCCCCAGCCTCAGCTTCCCAGGTAACTGGGATTACAGGCACGCGCCACCACACCCAGCTATTTTTTTGGAACTAGGTCTCACTACAGGCCCTAGGTGGGACTTGAACCGCGATCCCTATAGCCCCAGCCGCTTCTTAGACTGAAGCTTACAGGCACGAGCCACCGTGGCCGGCCTATCTTTTATATGTTTTGTTTTGTTTTTTTAGGGACACTGACTAAAATAAGCTTCTAAAACAGCACTTACACTGCTGGCTTTTCCTTATCAAAGTTAGCAACCACCCCTACACTACCCCTCCCCTCAATTACTCTTTGCTTTAAAATGTTAATTATCTCTCAGGATTGCTTGTCTTTAGAATTCAACAGGCCCTCACCCTGTGTCCCTATACATACCCCTTTCTTTTGTTAATAAAGTTGCCTTATGGCCCATACTTCCATTTAACATCCTCCCCCCCCCCCCCCATGGCTAGGCAATCTCTCCTCATCTGCTCATTTCTCATACTTTACAATTTCCTATTGACCCTTTTCTCCTACCCCATCTTCAGTATATAAAAGAGGGAGAGAAAAGAGATGAGAGAGGGATAGAGGTGAGAGAAAGGGGCAGGGGCAGAAGAAGACATGACAGGAAAGAATAGGAGAAGGAAAACAGTTCTAGGAAGAACTAAGAAATTATTGGGGCAAAAGGACTGAGCATTTCTGAAATAATCAGTCTCCATGAAACATGAAAACAGGTGGAGGGACAGGAAGAAGCATGAGGTCAGTCGTAGACTATGCAGACATTTTGGGAATAGGTTTAGCACCTTTATTGTGTATTGGGTATCTGCACATATATTAACTCATGTGTCTGAGGGATGGTTCCCGGTGGAACACATTCATTCAACAAGTCTTACTAAGGGCATATGCTGGGCCAGAGAAGCTGAATTAGACAAGGATGACAAGCTAGAGAGGGGCCCCAGGTCTGACTTGGAGGGGAGGGGTAAGTACATGACTGGAACGGCATCCACTATCCTTCTTGAACATCTTGTCCCGAAAAGCTCTAAAACTATTCTCCCAATGATATGGAATCATATATTCTAAAATGAGCATTTGAAAGTTAAGATGCAACATGTTGATTTTTAAGACTGGCAAAAGGAGCTAGAGAAAGATGAGATAGTACAGAGAAGAAAAAAAAAAAAACATGGGGCAGATCATTTAGAATGTCTTGCATCAACCAAGAGGAGAAAGGGTATGAGAGAGGGCTTCTTGGAGATTTGTCTTCTCAACAAACTCAGAGTCAGAAATACTGCTCTCTTTCTGACTCTTTTAGGCACAGGGGGGAAAAAAATGGGTGCTCATGAGTATATCGTATGTTCACTTGCTCAGTTTTGATTGCTGAGTTTCCCAGTAAAACATAAGCTCTAAAGATGGGGACATTGTCTTTCCTGGTGCAGTTTGGCATGCTTTTTCCCCCACTGTACCTAAAGCAGAGAGCTGATTTTGCTCAGTTATAGAAGCCCAGGAGTTCAAGACAGCTGGTGAAAAGAGCTTTTCTATGAGGCAGGTAGCCTTGGAACCTATTTCTTACTACACCCAAAAGAGCAGAGATCAAGGCCATCACAGCTAAACCCCATACTACACAGCACAGTCAACAGAACAGCAAAGATCAAGGGAAAATAATGCAAAACTTAATGACCTTTCTATATCTTTTTCTAAGTTCTTCTATTCAGGTATTCATAGTACTACATAATGATTCTGGCGAAACACAACAAACAAATAGAAGGCTTTCTCTGTATTGAGAAGAGTTATTAAAGTGCCGGCAACTTTTTCTGAAGAGCTTAGAGATGGGGACATTATTTTGCTTGAGGGTAAGTCGCTTGTGGCTTGGGTATTTTGACCTCAGAGCAAGCAAATGGGTGAGGTGACCTCTAAGGTTACCCTGTAAGCCTTCAAGATCTGTACCCAGATGATAAATCAAAACAAAGACAGTTCAGAAAATCACTTGTGCTTTTCTTCACCCGCAGCCATAATTAGTGTAGGTTTCTCAAGGCCAGGCAGACACCAGGTGGCTAAGCATACTTATTTTTAGAACACTGGGGTTGGATGCCATTAGAAAGTGAGGTGCAGACAACAGGAAGGACAACTTTGAAATGTAGGAACAATTGAAATATTGATTCTGCAAACAGGGGCCACAGAATTTCACATCTGGCAGATGTCACTTCACAAGACTCCCAGAACAGTTTTGAAGATAAAAACTGGTAACCACTTATTTTTGTTATGCCAAGGGAAGTGCCCATAGGTATTTGCATTATTCTGTGGGGAATGGACACTCCCATTAAGACAGGATCATTACCTGCCACTATTCAGCTGAACTAGATCCCATTTTAAAAATGCCTTTATTCCCCATTTTTTCCAACTTCCTCTCAATTTCCTCAAGCTCCAAAACTATACACTTATTTCCATTGCTACCTCCAGCAAAACCTATATCCTGGCTGTGGGAAATTTCCATCCTGGGTATTCAGATTGATTTCTATTACTTTTCTGCTTCTGTCAAGTTACCAGCAAAGGTGATAATCATAACACAGCTGACTATGGTCCCAAATAACTCACCATCGGTTTGATGAATTTTGACTGAAAACACTCCTTTGCCCTAACCTGTTTTTGACAGTGCTTTCACATTATGATTCCTCAATCCTTATGGTTTCTGACATTTGAATACTAATCCCAAGTGGAGTTAGGGGAAGATTAAACATAAAAAAGCATATCGGCATTGAAACAGTGGCTACATAAATAATGACATTGTCTCCATGCTATGCATACATTTCTAATTTATTCAATAATTATTTATTGAGTCTATTACAAATAATTGTATAAATTGTTAGAATGTAACTAGAAGAAGAAACTGTGTCTTGTTGGAAAAGTCTGGCAGATAAGGGAAAAGGAGCAACATTAAACAGGGAAATACTACAACATGGTGCTACAATGTCATAGAGGGCAGCATGCTGCAGAGAATAGTGAGCAAGAGCAAGAGAGGCAGACTTTAGGAATTACAAAAATGTGTGTAGAACCAACTAGAAAAATTGAACGATAGAATATAACATGAAAAAATAAAATTAGATTAATGCTACAGATATGTGCATATGAACAAGAATTAGAGGCAATGAAGGGAAATGAATTTAATCAGTTGATGTGGTAAATTCTTGGTTGGGTTTCTCTTGAATTTTGCTTATGAAGGACAATTTGATGAGGGAACATTAGTTCAGTAAACAGAGTCTACTGTGAAGCACCAGTTTATAGAATGGGCCGGGTCAAAATAGGAGGAAGAAAACATGCTTACAGACCTTTTCCAGATATGAAGTTATATGGGGATCAATCTCAATGCCACTGATAAGGCCACAAGTAGGAAATAGTTTTCCTTTTGTCAATGGAATGCGTTATAGTAAGAAGCCAAGTATACAGTCAATAAAGGCCTTAATTATTTGACCATACTTACTGTGAAATTTGTACTGACCACTATACTAAGTTTGTGAAAGACAGTAATGTTGGCACAGTTTTCTGGAGCTAGGGTTCATATTTGAATCACAACCTAATGGTGGGTTCCCTTCATATCATATATTATGTTTTGTCATCTTTCCTCTTCCCTTTGTTGGTTTCATGTTATGTAAGGTAGTACTTTTCTTTTTGGTAACACTAAGATTTTGAGACTCAGTTATGGATAAATATAGGAAATAATTTTCCTTATCTCTTATTGAAAAAATACATAAATATTAATTCCCAATATTAATTCCACAACTGAACTTACATATTTATTTTTAAAAATCCCACATCAAACTGTACTGCTTCCATGAAATCTTTCCCCTCAACAGTAAACCCTGTATGGGTGATCCCCCTCACCACCACCTTTCCAAACTCCTGCTTCTTTAATCATAGACTAATAGCTTATCATTTCTTAGAGTCTAAATTTTATGTGTGTTAGTTGTCACTTCCATATATCATTGTGAAATCTTAATTTTATCTTTTACTCTTACCTTAGTATCTAGCTTAGTCCTAAAAACATAGAAATGTCAATAACTTTTTTAAAAGAATTTATACTTTCACAGCATGGAAGCATCTCTTTAATTTTTAGTTTTAGTTGATATGTTTCAAAGAACCCATTGTGTAGCAATATATCAAATTGAATTTTTAATTACCTGAAGAAAAGTTTAATTCACATACATTAGGTAATATTATTTCTGACAAAACCATCAATTACTTCTGACACAGAAAAGCTCTTTCTGGTTTTATATCAAATTTAATTAAGGTCCAGGACAACTTTCTGCAACATCTGTAACTGGGTGAACTGCATAGGCTACTCAAGGTCAGGGCTAATGATCCAATTTGTACCCACCTGGCAGGTGTAAAAGTCTTAAGATGTGCAATATGTTCATTAATTGAGGGTCAAGCTGGTCTCTTCAGAATTTAGCAAAACTCCAGCTAAAATATAATAGCATTCAGTTTGAGGTAAAATTCCCAGGATATTAAGCACTTTGAAGAGTGGGAGGCTTTGAGTACAGATGAACTCTAATGTGACTCCTGGTGACCTTGGGCATATTCCTTCCCCTTGTTAGATCCTCAGCATTAAGTCCTCTTACTAATGGGGCACTCAGTATGGTTTTTGCTCAGACTATGATTCTTTTCACTTTATTGAATTTTTAGAGTTCATTTTTATCTTGCACTTACTATGTGTCAGGGATCTGCTTACATGACTTTGCATCATGTCCTGCACTGAAATCAAGTCATCTGGGGCTTAACCACAATGACAAGAATCTTGCTAAAATATTTCTGCCTTGTTTGAAAAATGAAAAGCCAATGGTTTGTTTTTTTTCCTCTGAGATCTAATGGTTCAAAATTAAGTTAGATACTACTGTATGGTGTGGTCCTTTTCTAGTCACCAAGCAAATAATTTGTTCCCAAACTGTTCAGTGGAGTGGTGGACACCTCTCTGAAAGCGTACACTTCTAAGGTATTTACTCTAAATGGGTTTCAGGAAGTGGGCTTATGAAAGCATTTTTTTTTCTCAAGTGGCCATCAGACTATTACTTAGTCTCTTCTTACATATTTTATAATATGTGAGTTTTTCTAATAAACTACTTGCCCTCTGTGGAAACTTGTTTTCAAGATGACAGCATTACTTCCTTTTTACTGTATTCACTGGTCATTCTGCCCTTCCCACTGAATCACAGGTGACCTGTAACGACTTAGTCTGTAGCAGAGCAGAGAAAGTGGTGCCACATGACTTCTGAGGCTAGGTCACATGAAACCCTTCAGTTTTTACCTGAGTCTTTTAGAAAGCTCACAGTGAGGAGGTCTGTTGCCATGTAACAAGTTCAACTGCTCCTACACTGCAAAGCTATGGTGAAGAAGCTTCATGAGGATACCCGATTAGCTCTCAGCTGTTCCTGCCATTCAGCCCAGGTACCAGTGAGGGAGCCTTTACATGACTCCACTCTCAGCTTCCATCAGACTCACACAAGTGCAGTCCAGTTGGAGCCCATAATGTCTAGAGAACAAGAGATCAGAATAAATTGTTACTGTAAACCAGCATATTTTGTGATAGCTTTTTATGTCTCACCAAGTAGAAGATACACTAAGCACAAGACCATGGTGGATATAAATGTAATCTTATGTGCTGAAAGTACCTCAGATGGCATTAGATGGGACCAGATTAGAGAGGGAACACAGTGTCCATGCTTGCTTTTTGTGCAGAGTAGAGAATTAAGACACACTTAGAGCACAGACTGAAGATTCAAAAAAGTCCATAGAGCCCAAGTCAAAGGTGTATAGAAGAAGACAGACACATTTGTTCCTGACCTCAGGTTTGAGGTGAGTGCACATGATTGAAAATGAAGCAAACAAAGTAAAGAAAAACAAAAAGTCAAAACAGAAAACAAATCAGTTTTGCAAGATGTCAGAAAGTATCAAATACAAACTGTAATGGGGGAATGCCTGGATGAGAGAGGTTGGTGGAAGAAGATGAGAGAGGTTGGTGGAAAAAAGGAAGCAGTTACGCTTAGTATGCAGGTTTGTTGCTTACTAACAAACCAAATTCCTTGTGTCTTCACAGACCCTTTCAATCCAAATTCCATGTGTCTTCACAAACCTTTTCAATCTAATCACCATGCGTAGTCATGATGCAGGGTGTGTGTCTAAGTATGTAGCGCGCACAGGGGCATGAATACCTGTGTTGGGAAGTGACAGATCTTATAGGAAAGAGTGTGCGCGGGCTTCTGCCTGGAGGCGATACACGTATGGTGGGTGATTTGCTTCCTCTGACTTCTTCCTGACTGTGACTGCCATCTTAGCTTCTGGGATGCCCTGCTAAATGTCTTCTGGGTTGTTAAAGAAGTTGAGATAATAGATATCTCTTAGTCTAATAAAAGACATAATGCCCAAAAGAGTATTTCAGATCAAAAGAGATCTAGAGGGGAAGAAAGAGGGAGGGATGGGAGAGAGACAGAGAAGGAGGGAAGGGAGGGTAGGGAAAAGAGAAAGAGAGAGAGGAAGGGAGAGGTGTAGAAACTGACTGTTGACTTCTATGACCTGGAGATTGTCAAATATGTGTTATTTCACCGATAGGATGAAAATTTTGTGTAGAGGACAGAAAGGATTTTATATGACAAAAAAATCGCTATTATATCCTCTGCATATAATGTCAAATAAATGTTAACAGTGCTTGAAATCAGTTTTTGAGGGGATTGTTTTCCAGAACTCTTTCTCAGATATGCAACAATGATGAGATACTGATTTTGGATTCTTAATAGGATAAGTTCAATGAAAAGGACAGATGTGAGTGAAAGAGAACCTCAGTACCATCATATTCCCTGAAGAGGACTATGGAGGTGATCACAGTAACATATGAGAGGAAGGAATAATGCCTGGATTACAGAAGAGCGCCATTCCAAAAGAGTGCCATCAACTTGTGAGCAATTGGTTGTAACTTTCAATGTAAGCTTTACCAAAGCAATGCTATAAAGAGCAGTTAACTCTACTGGGCAGCCTTCAGAACACAGACTTATATCATGAAGCCAAATAGTGGTATTAATAGGCCTAATAAAAGGAGGAGGAACAAAAGAGAAAGAAAAAAGGAGAAGGAAAATTATTTTCCTTCAGGTGTCTTCATTATAAATTTTTAAAATCTGAGTCAATAGGGTTTGATTGAATTCTTTAATAAAGACGTGGAAATCCTTTCTTTAGACACAGGACTTTTACGTGGCTCTGTACTTACCAAATGGTTAATTTTATATACTGGAATACAAACTCTGCATTCTTGCCACTCTATTCAGTCAGACAAGCATTTGTTGAATACCACCTGAATGGCTAATTTGATGAAGTGCTGTATAGAATAAAAAAGACTTTCTTGAAATTCATAGGTCTGTAGAATTTTAAAAAGTGGGGAAAGTAGCACAACACAGCCATTTTTATTTGTAAGAAGCGTACATGAAAGAAAATGTTCATAATTACTTGTCATTGTAACCTGATAGCTTTACTTGCACACTCAGTTCAGAGCCACAGCCATGTATAGTATCTAAAATTCACATAACATGCACTCCCACAAGTTTAGTCTTCTTCTCCAGATCTATCAGTTAGCTTCTTAGTTGAATAGAGACAAAATTTCATATTTCTTTCAAGTCAGTGGTAAATTACTTCATAAAATGTTTTAAACTAACTGACCATTACATAACAATTCTGTTTTTAATTCTGGACATTATCTGTCAGGAGCCATAATCAACCCAGTAGTATATTATTTTGCAAAATTTTAAAGGGAGTTTAATACAGAGTATTTCAGAACTTCCTGAAAAAAATAGAATCCTTTCTTCAAACAAAATATTATTCAAGAAGACCAATATCTAAAATAGATCAAAGTGAGCTGTTCTATTTGAAACAGCCTGCTTGGTTCCCCTTTCCTTGCTCCTCCACACCACAGTAACCCCCAAGGCACCTCCATGTAACACCTGGGGCTCTGCAGCACAGTCTGAAACAGCTACAGATCTAACAAAGTCCAACTCCTAGAATTTAAGTCAGAAGGTATTTTAGAGATGATCATAAATTAGAATAAGAGAGCAGGAAGAAATCTTAAAGTTCAACTACCTTCTCTCCATTTACAGGTAAGGAAATTGAGGCCCAGAAACATCTCAAAAATACATCCCCCCACTTGTCCTGCACAATCACCACCAGTGTCACACTCGTGTTTCTTCATGACAGGCACCTGAGTAAAAATCAGGACTTCTTTGCTCCAGTTGAATTGAGATTGAAAACTAGTTTATTTCAAAATCATGGCCTACAACTTTATTCCTTATAGTAAAACATGGATTTGGAAAGGGAGCACTTACTGGTTCCCAAGACAAAGCTGAGTTAGGATGCAGCAACCACCCTGAACCGCACAGAATATTACAATGTGAATGTCACAACGTAAACCCATAGAGATACACACATCCTGGGAGCCAGCAGTAAAAGCAGCCTGGCATTCAGCACTGTTCCAAGCACATACATTCTCTCTTCCTTTCCCTCCCTTCATTCATTTTTGCTTTTCATTCATACTTCAACTAACTGCAACTTGCAGATATATCTGCATGCTTGTATTTAGAATCACTAACTAGACAAAAACTTTTTCCTCCTAATCTATTAACGATTTGAATTGAAATGCTTCTCACATAGATACTCCTATCAAATTCAGCCATTAGCAAGTGAATCTAAATCAGAAAGCTCTATAACTGAGAAAGGAGACTTTCTAATTACACCCATACATTTTTCTACTTAAAAATCACCATAATATAATATATATTATATTTATCTGTTTCTATTTGTGTTTATAATCTTAGCTGTTTTTAAGATAGTGAAACCACAATGCTGCATGTAATTTTGTTTTCCATTTTGGCCACTTTGTATATGACAAATATTTCTTTATATTGCCAGCCAATCTCTTCATAAGGGTAAACAAAGTCAATTTAAATGACGTACAGGAAAACTAGTCATTTTGAGTGGAACCCAATCCACTTTTTTTAGAGCACCATTTAAACACTGAAGAGATGCAAATCTCCTGATTTGAAGGAGTTTTAAAAAATGATCTGCAAACAGAGTGAATTGGAAGCCGCTCAGTGGATAACTTAACCCAAAGATAACAAACATGTTTTCTTTTTAAGGATAATGAAATAATTGAACTAGGATTCAATATGGGGAAGTACAATATATGAGTTGTCTTAGAACACTGGCATCATCATCTTTTTACTACTCTATTTTTGATGCAGTGTATTGTACTCAACAGTATTTATCTAATCTTTCTCTCTAATAGGAATTGATCACTTTCTACTGTGGGATCTTGAATCCTTTGTTTTTTTCTTGAACACTCTAACTTAAAATGCTAGATGGATAAATTCAAATATACTATTTGAATTTAATGTATTTGTCAATATGCAGCAGACTGAGTTATTTAAAGCTGGGGGGGGTTTGCCTGATTCATTTTTATTTCCCTCATAACTTGCAGCAACGTGTTGTACAAATAATATATACTCAATAAAATTTCATTGAATTGAGTAAGCATCAAAATAATCTATTACATGCCTTCCTGATAAATCTAAGCACTTTGGAACCTCAGTTTTGACACTAATTAGGTGCATTACTGAAAAAAAATTATCATTCAGTTGTGTTGGTGCAATAGACACACTAGAATCTAAAAACATTACCTTGAGCAATTTTGCCACTTCAGCTATGGATTAAATCAATTTCAGGTGCCAGGATGACTTAGGCCATGTGGCCTTTTATTTTCTGCACTTTGTTTAAATTCAGCTTGAGGCTATGCATTCATTTACAGCATGAAGAATGTATTTGATATCCAAATCAGGAAAGTTTGATTAATCACGGACTAAATCAGGTGTCCCTACTATATTTGCTCAGAAAGTGAGCTCTTCAGAACTCCACTCCCAGTCTGAAATTGTATAATTGTATGGTTATCCGCTTAAGGGGTGTCTCCCTTTGCATCTGTAATGACCCTGATATGGAATCAGGTCTGTTTCTGTTTATTTTATCTTCAGAAATTGATACAGTCTTTAGCTAGCGAGCAATTGAGGGAGAGAGAATGAGTGCGTGCAAGGAAGAGAGTGTTGGGCAGATTAATAGAGTTCAGGAGAAAGAACAATTTGAATTTTTAAGGCAGGTGATAGAACTCTAGCATGAGGAAAATGCGACATCAACAAGGGAATGTTTTGAAATGGGGATGTGGGTGGAGCTGAACACAGAATAGTCCTTAGGAATTACACTTAATGTAGCTGGAACCTCATGTCTTAGTAGTAGCTATGCATACACATAAGAGGTTCTTTCAGAAATAGGTTTTTATTTTTGTCTGACATGATTTCTAAAATCATCAAGAAACCTAGAATGACTGAATAGTCATGGGCATGGGAGGCTGTTTGTACCCACAGGAACCTAGACTGTCTTTGTTATGCAAGTGGAGGGTATTTCCATGATTCATATAAATCGGGGAGTATTTTTGAGTGACAAGTGACTGCTGTTTCCCTACCCAGGAAAAGGAGACAATTTAATGAATTTTTCCAATAACACATGGCTCTTAACTAGGTAAATTATGACCAGCTGAGGCCATACAAATCAGTAGTCATCAAATAGTCATGTCCATATTTCCACTATCATATAATGTTCTGCGTCAACCATGGACATTTTCGGAATGTAGAACATATGTGGCCATTTTATCCTTAGGTGATTAGATTACCATGATTCTTATCCTGATCTGGTGAGGCAATAATCATATCTGTACTGTAACTCCTCCCAGATGACATGAGACCAAATGGGGTAGAATAACAAAGTTGTCCCATGTCTGTTCTTTCCCCTCTTCCTTTCTTCCTTACTGGTTCCAGTCCTGTTCCCCCTCTCCAATCTCCTCCCCCAAGTTTATATCTAATTCTCCACACATCCCAAGACAAGTTATGTACAGTGTCCAGAATCGGTATGCTTATTTTTATGTAAAAAGTTCACTATTTTTTTCTAAGTTTTATTCAAGCACCAGGCTGGGTTCAAGCATTCTGCTTGGATGTATTTCGTCTGGATGATTTCTATCTCAGATTTCTTTCAGCTGCTCATCAGGGAATAAAAATGGCAGAGTTTAGATGTATTTTTAATATATATCTTATATTTTGATTTTGATTGTAGCTTTGACAGCCATGCCTTCTGCAAATCCTCGCCTCTCCAGGGCGGCCAAGTCAGAACAGAGTCGGGAAAAAGCTCTATGAGAAAGCATCCAAAAAATGCATAGATGGCCTTATCATTTTTGAGATAGTCAACCTGGCCTAGTATTCTGTCTTTGTCTGGTTTCTATTAAAGCTATTAAGAATGGATTCAGTGGGCTACAGTTCCTGTCTGTCTTCCTAGGATGTAAACCCCAGAGGCATCAGAATCATATGAATAGGCCTGTATGTACTGATAAGCAATTATCACTGGGGTAAAAGAAAGAATGATAAGGTCTAGGCCTTCACAGGGCAAAGACAAGATTTATTTCCAGTGTTATCAGGAGAGCTTTGCTACCCATGCAAAGCTCCTTCAGGGATTAAAAAATAATAATAAAATAAAAAGGAAAGAAAAGCATAAGGAGAGATTATATTCCTTGCTAACATTTATCAATCAAAGCAAGAAACTGCAAAATTGAAACAATCATAAAGTCAGTTTTCAGTGTGGGAGAGGGAAGGTCACAGAAAACATATGCCGTCCATGGGTTAAAAGGGAGAAATTCATATCCAATATTAAAAATAAATAAATAAAATCCTTACCAGAGATCAAAAGAGGAGCTGTAAGAAGGAGGAATCATGAAGAGGTTGCTGTTACTAATGATTTTGTATAGAAATAATTTATAGTTCATAGTGTACCATTGAGAGCAGGATGGAAAATTTATACAACTGTTTAAAATAGCTTGCATTGGATCAGAATTATAAAATATAAAACACATACTCAACTCTGGGACAAAGGAAGATTTAAGATTTTTAAAATTAGAAAACCCAAGGTATCTATGGAATGCAATTTTGAACTTGACAATGATTTACATTAAATCCAGCAAACTCTTTGAACCACTATATCTTTTGCCCCAGTAGATCTAAAATGATTTCTCAAGGAAAGATGAAAATTCTATTAGAAACACTTTCCTGTGTTTTTTTTTTTTTTTCTTAAGGGCATACTGTCTGCCCTTAAGAATGGAAATTTCAAGTAGTCGGTCAGTTCAGGAGCTAACTCGCAGATCAAGGAATGCTAAGAAGATTGATCACAATTACCCTCTGTGGTGCCATGTTTCAGAAATATCTTTCACCAAAATTGAATAGCAATGCCCAATATATATTTATGATTGAACAACTTTAGAGAGCAGCTAATCTATAAAAACGGAATTTATTTATTTCATTCATTTGTTCATTCATTCATTCATGCAACAATTATTTATCAAACACCTAGTATAGCTAGGGCACTAAGGGGGGATGCTAAAGTGAACTGACCAGACACCCACCATCTTGGGACTTGTCACATAGTAAACTTGCATTTGCCTATGTTTCTAGTCTGCTTTTTAATTATTTTACAGTCAAGAATTCCCTTTTTAAATAAAATCACTTACGAAGCTTAGAAATAATAGATGCTTATAGACAGGAATTAAACTATACAGTGAAAATAAAGCCAAGAAGCAGGCCATCTAGCCCAACTCTTAAATTAAAAAAGTAAAATCCAGAGTCCATAGTTCAAGGCCTTATACACTGCATTACAATGAGGTCTAAATAATAGCTGAAACCTAAGAGACTGTGTTATAGAAGTGAAAATAACAGCATTAATAGAGGGAGAAAGGAAAGGCAGGAAGACAGGCCAGCCATGACGAAAGCAAAGAAACTGCACAACCCTAAATAGTGTTAGGATGGTTATTCCAAAATAAATAGCCTGGCTTTGAAAATGTCCTTTGAATTATCTTTTTCTCAAAAGAGATAATCCTACAACCTCCAATTGTGGAGTAGTGAAATGGCCCTATTGCCTGTCAAAATGAAATGCCTGTGGTGGATACTTTCTCAGTCATTAGATGTCCTTATTAGATTACTAAAACGTTGGGAAAATATGATGGATATGATTTCTATCATCTTTAGTTAATTTGTCACATTTAGCTCATACTTGTTAACAGTCTGTGCAACTGAAACAAAACAGAACTGCAGAGCATAGATAGCTTCCTATAATAACATTTTATTTTCATAACAACCTTCTGACAGTTTGACTGACAACCAGATCAATTTCTATGCTGCCAGTGACTTAAGTGACTTGGTCAATGTCAAAAGAAAGATTATAGAGACAAAGTTTTCTAGTTTTCAGGCTACTGGTTTTATCTTCTATATGCTGTTTCATGGTGCCACATACATACAAACAGTTCAGAAAGTTCAACAGGTGGATTCTTCCTCTGTGAACACACTCATGCAGCAGAATCTACAGAGGATGAGTAGTGCAGATTATTCCATGCATGCTTCCCCAGTGACCATTTTTGTGAACATCATGGATTTTCATTATATGGTCAGACACTAGTCCCAGCTTGTAACATCTGCCAGCAGAATGACCCCACCCTGTTCTGAGGAGAGGTCCACAAAGGTCAGTAGATTTTCTGTGAAAAGTGACAAAGTGAGGAGAAACCCAAAGATAATTTTGAATTCAAACTGATGGAAAATACTACAAACTAACCTTATTTCCTTATGATACTTCTCAGGATTCTGATATTTATCAACCCAGTAACCATAACTAGTCTGCGCATCTAAAAATATGCATCTATTTATCTTATACATATAATGTAATGTGCATTAGTATACCTAATACATACTATTACCTATACAAATATAAGCAAGAACGCTAAGCTCTATCCCTTCCAAATCACAATGAACATATCAAAGTTAAACCTAATTTCACTCTGACATTTCTAGTCAACCTATGGAATGGGTACAGTCTCTACCTATGGTAATTAAACAAGAAAGAGAACTAAAAGACAGCCAGATTGTAAACTATCTTTTCTATGTACAGAAAATCCAAAGGGATCCATGAAAAAAATTATTAAAAATAATGAGTTTGGTAAGGTTTCAGGATAATAAGCACCAGTTGCATCTATATGCGTTAGCAATGAGCAATCTGGATATGAAATTACAAAAACAATTCCATTTACAATAGCATCAAAAAATAATAAAATACTTAGGGATACCTTAAATAACAAAAGTATAAACATTGAAAGAAATCAAAGATTAAACAAACAAAAGATTCAATATTGTTAAGATGTCAGTAATCTCTTAAATGATTTACAGATTCAAAACAATCACTTTCAAAATCTCAACTGCCTAATTCACGGAAGTAGAATTTATTGGTAGTTGCAGGGACTCAATCTTGAAAAAAAAAAAAAAAGAATTAGAAGACACTTGAGAATTTCAAAACTTAAACAAGGTAACAGTGGGTAAAAAAGCATGATTCTAATATTAGGATAGACAGGTCAATAGAATAGCGAGTCCAAAAATAAATGCTTATATTTTTAATTATCAATTTTTGATTGGGTATCAAGGTAATTCAAAGTAACAATGATAATTTTTCAACAAATGGCAGTGGGTCAACTAGACATGTATATGCAAATAAATGAAGTTCAAATCTGATTTCATAATATACACATAAAGTAACTCAAAATGAATCATACACCTTAGTTTCATTGTTAAAAGTAACAACTCTTAGAAGAAAACATAGGAGCAAATCATCACAATCTTGGGTAAAGTCTTTTTAGACACAATACCAAAAATATGAGAGAAGTAAAAAAGATAAACTGAACTACATAAAAACTAAAACCTTTTAGGCTGAAAATAAACCACAGAGAAAGTGATTAAGCAATACAAGGAATGGGAGAATACATTTGTAATCGTACATATCTAATAAGGGACAATATAAAACTTCTAAAATTCAACAACAAAAGTTAACCCAATTAAAAATGGGCAAACACATAAAAAATGACCTCTTTCTATAACATTGAAAGTCAAAGTTATCTCAATAAAAATTACTAAAATTATTACTTACTGCTTGGAACGTACTATGTTGAGCATCATTATAATTAGGAAAAGCAAGTGAAAACCAATGAAGCACCACTTCATATCTACTAGAATAGGTTTAATAAAAAAGACCATAAAAGGGCTGGTAATGATTTGTTCACATGGAAACCTTCCTATATTACTGGTAGTAATCCAAAACAATGCAGCCCTTCTGGAAAATATTTTGGTAGTTCCTCAAAAAGTTACCATGGTAACACAAATTTACCATGTGACCAAAAAAAAAAAAAATTCCATTGTTAGGTATATATACAAGAGAAATAACAACATATAACCATACAAAAATCTAAATGTGAATAATATAATGCCATTATTTTTAATAGTCTGAAAGGGGAAACCACCCAAATGTTCATCAGATGATGAATAAAATGAGATAGATCTATAAAAAGATTATTTAGAGCAATAAAAATAATGATACATGTTACAACATGGATGAACCTTATGATGCAAAGGGAAAAAAAATCAGTCACAAAAGAACACATACGCGTGATTCCACAAATATTATTTATTTTTAAATATTAAAAATTTATTTATATATAAACTGCTCTTGTTGTGTAAAAGTAAGTGTAACCAATTTGTAGGGAAGTAGATTGTGCTATAGGGGTATACTAAGTCAGCAAGACTATCCCAAGAGAGTTTGCAATCTAGACACCAAGACTTCACTCTTTCATGTCTGTTTTCTCATCTGTATTATAATAGGTGATTGCTTTTTTCAAGCCCTATCATTGTTCTTTTTCCCAAATGAAATTGTACATGGAAGCTCATGTAGGAAGTACATGAGCCAGTACTTGAACCAGGTTCCCCTGGTTCAAGTGGGGGGGGGGGTTCTAAATCCCTCCCAGGAAGGTTCATTTCTAAACTGGTGCCTATGATATTCTCAAGCAGTTAGAAACATTGTTGCTTCCACCATGTTCCTTAGGAATGAGCCAAATAGAAAAAGAAACCAAATGGTTTCACTAATATATGAACAACCAAATGAAAGTACACAACCGGAGGGTGTGGACCAGCTGGAGCAGTGGGGGAAGGGAGGTAGTAGGTGACCCCCATGGATTAAAATGATGTGAAATATATATATATAAATAAATTATTTCAAAAAAAATAATGTGGTTTGAAAACAATCTAAATGGGCTCTAGATGCCTCCCAACCTTAACATTGAAATCTTCACCCTGTTCCATGATTCAAGCAGGTATGACAGATGCCTCTGCTTAAAGTTAGAGCTGGGTGAAGATCAGGGATATTAAATCAGTCAACAGAGTGTGGGGGAAGGGTAGGATGGATAGAGAAGGGATGCAAGAAAATAAAGAATACAGTTAAAAGTAATGTACCATGTGGAACTGAATTTCAGGTCAGCAGGGAGGGGAAAAAAGCTGGATTTTTCTACATGAACAAAAGAGATCAACAGCTGGCAACAGAATTTGCAGGAAGTATATTTGTTTGGGAAAATTTATTTATGGATCTTTTGGGAGGAGAAGGTGAGGGCTTAAAAACATGAGTATTTGGAGGTTAAAAGAAAAGCAAATCTGGCATAAATTGTTCTGCATTTGGAGAATAGCAGGAACCTGGGACACAGGGCACAGGGAAAAGAGTAGGAATTCCTGACATGGGAGCAGGGGGGAAAGCTGAAAACATCAAATACAGGAAAAAGTTGCATTTCTATAATGTAAATTCCTCTCTAGTTTCCCAAATCTTGACTTATGTTTTTGGACTTTATGTCATGTAAAGTCCTCATAATTTAACAGTAGAAGGTTATGTGAAAGGATGTGGTTATGGAAGCCCTTCTTTTTTCCATTCTTATTTAGAAGTGATGAAACTTAATTTCCCATGTGTATTGGTTAGAAGTTCCAAGGCCACAGAGATTGCTGATGCTTGGGCACTGTCATCTTGCTGAAGAGTGTAAATACTCCTACATCTGCAAAGTACAAGGAAGGCTCAGGCTAAGCATATTTGATATTGTTCCCAGCAAGAGAAGTGGTTGATGATGCAATGCCTCCTGTGGAGGAGATTCAGACAACCACAGGGCATGAGGTCAGATCCAAGACAGCTTGTGGATACCGATTGTCCTGTCTGTGCGGGGGCACAGAGGTCTCACATGGTAACCCCACAACTCCTAAGAACAGTCACAAGGTCTGGGGTCATTTTTTGAACCAGGTGATTATAAAATGTATTTCCTTTTTGAGAGCCCAACGGAATGTGGTTATTACTCCCTTTAGACCAGCCTGTGTCAATTCAATGCCATTCCCCATGGGAACTGAGTCAGCAGCATGATAAAAGGATTCAAGTCCTCTTATCCCAATGTAGAGTAAAACAATGTCCTTCTCTGTCTTTTGGGTTGTGACAGGGGACAGAATGAAGGAAAAGGGCAATTTGAGATGCATGTGTTTGCTTAACTGAATTCATTCATGGAAGAGTGCAAAGGTGGAAAGGAATTCATCTTATGTTTACTCCCTCCCTATTTCTGAGAGGATGGAGAGGTTTTAAAAATCTAATTTTTTGACCTTGAGGTAGGATAAAAAGGTCTAGATTTCTCATGATGACCCAAAGAAAGAAAACAGAACAGTTGTTACTCTTAGTCAGTCTTTCAGTTTCTAACCTTCTGTACAACCTTTATTGAGGTTCATGAAAGGACAGTGAGGGAGGGATGATGGTGAGCACACAGTCTCAGATGACTTATTCATGCCTGATTGCATGTTCACAAGAGAGAGCCAGAGAGAAAGCAAGGTAACAGACTTTTCTTGTTGTCTCCCAGATCCTCTTGCCAATCCCTCAAGTTTGTCTAAGTTAATTCATTTTATAAGTCATTCAACAACTAGTCCAGATTTAGTTGTGTTGAATTTCAACACCTTCCCAAGATGATCCTGTGCTCAGAGTGTCTACTTTCCTGGACAGTGCCCAGGAATTTTAGCAAGGAACTTGTTTTCTTGACCTTAACATCTCAACCCAAACCTTCCAGTCTATAATTGCCTATGAAAAGAAGAACACCTTCCCTAGGTTTCTGTACTCAGGCCTTGGAAAACATCAGAGTCACGTGTAGAGCTTGTTAAAATACAGACTCCTTGGCTCCCCCCAGTCATGATTGTGCTGGTATGTGGTGGCACCTGGTAAAGTTGATATTGCTGATCCAGTATTAGCTATTTAAGAACTCTTCACATATTTTAAAACTGTAAGATGTGTCAGTTATATAGGATGCTTCAGGGGTCCTTTTGGGGCACTGGGTCTCCAGTCACAATCATAATTTTAGGGTGATGACAGATAAAGTCACTGGATATATAGTTTATCCTATTTGTTTCCACTCCTCCTCCTCCCTCTAACATATTTCTTACTCCCTCTCCTTCCAAAAATCCTGAGTGGCATTTTCTAGGATCAGAATATAGGGTAAGAATGATGTGAGAAAGAAGCACCAAGGTAAAGCTATTCTCATCCATTCTACTCAAAGCAGCTTCACTGCTGGTAAGCTACTGTGGTAACTCTTTATCCTAGTCGTTCAGAATCAACCAACCAACCAATGAACCAATCAATCAATCAATCTCCCAAACACCTTGCAGAAATATGGCCCTCTTATCAGTATTTTGAATAGCTGTCAAATACACTTGTCTAGATGAATGAAGAGAAGATGTACAGAAGGTGAGCAGAGGCTTAGAGTAGTTGTACCGTTAGCTTCTTAATGCCTACAATGGCTTTCCAATTTAAAACCTCTGCCTTCCTTTGTGGGAGAATTTTGTCCTACTAGTAGGAAATAATGACTTCTTATGAAGAAGAAATTTATAATTCTTCTATTTCTATAAGGAGATTGTTATTTGAGGTTGGAAGTCAGTAAGTTCAATATCATTTATTGAATTTCACCTTGTTGCTTTGCAAACTGGGAGACAAGTGAATTCCCATCTAATAATATTCTGATGGTTAGATCAAAAATATTTCTTGGTAAGTAATGGGAAATTCATTGCCTTTATTTTCAACCATAGGACTGAAACTGGATACATTGTTAAGGGAAGATGTACAAAGTCTGGTAGTCTACTATATTTAAACAGTGAAGAAATCGTATTCCTTTTGTGAGGCTAAAGTTAGTAATCATTTCTAGCATGGACAGCCTTTCTACCATCACCGTGTTACCATGCAGCAATTATGACGAGGTAATCTACAGTTTTTATTAGATCATTCTTAGAAACACATGAACACAGTTGGTGCTCTTAAGCATCTAGAAAATTAAATTATTCTTTAGAATTAGCCTACTGAGCAAGAAGAAAATAATGGACATTTGCCAACATGAAAAAAATTACCAAAAAAAAATCTAATGACTAATGGTTTTTAATTATAATTGCATAATAGACTCTTGAAGCAAGTGCTACTTAGCATTGGATAATTCCTACCACTGATCCATTAGATTCCTTTGTACATGTGCAGGCACCTCAACTAGAGCACAGAAGAATCATAAATTATCTAACTGCACTCAAGTGCTGTGAATTAGATCAATTTAATGGCAATCTTAACCATCCTACTACTAGTGAGCCAAGAGTATAAGAAATGATAAGCAGCTTCCAACTGTTACACTAGCTAGTAGTTTTATTATGAGATAGAAAAGAAATGGAAAATAAGAATAGGAACATTTATTTAGTTTATGGTAATGTTTCATTTTGTAAGCTTCTGGTGATTATAAATAATGCTCCTACAAATTAATGTAATATGTGTTTTTTTAAACATGAATCTAAGTTTTTATTTCTTTAGACTTCCTAGAAAGTGGGTCACATGGCAATATATATGGACAGACTAGCTTCAGATTCTGCATGAAAAAATTCTATGACAGTGACTCTAGCAATCAAGGTTTTTGTTCTATGTGTTAATGTGCTACCTGTGCACATATAATGCATGTAAGTAGCAAGGACCATTATTCTTACCCCTCACTCTAAAATTTAGCTCTTGAAGATTATCTGGCAAATTGATTTCAATACTATTACTTGTGATGTCCTTTATAAAAGGACATTTTCTATACAGAGAGAAATCAGATCTTAGAGATAATCAAATATCTTCCATGTAAGGGCAGGGAAATGGAATGTCAGAATATACATTTTGGGAATAGCAATAATCATGAAAAACTGGAATGGTGTGTGTCCCTTTCCTTCAAGAGGAGTCATCATTCAAGTGATGATCCCAGCAGACTTTACCATTATGGCAGAATGGAGATGAAATGTGAAGAAATATTGAGCTCTCAGTCATTCATTCACTGATATGTTAATTTAACAATACATACTGAATACAAACCCAGAGCATAAGCTCTGCTAAATGCTTGGGATTCTATGGTGAGTGAGTTCACAAAAAGAGAGATCAGGTAATCAGACTAATATCTCATTAGAAACTGTGCTAACCATCTTGTAGGGAAGGTAAAAGGGACACCCCAAAAGATGTATCTGGGCATATTAGGAGAATGTTTCTATTCTGAAATTCAGAGAAAGCATCCTTTGGGAAGTGACATTTAATTTCAGTGTAATCACCAGTGACCTGTACTTCCTAGTCTGATTTAATTTTTTGATGTATTAGCTGGGAATATGAAGGAGAACATGATCTGAATCTGACAAATAGATATATCTAATCAGAGGCAAGATTTGGTGTCTTGAGAAATATCACTTCATAATTTATGGGACTTTGGATAATTTCTCCCCATTATTTAGTAATAGATCAACAAGCATTAAAAGCATCAATCTGGATAGGAGCACTGGGCAAACAGATTTGCCCAATGGAAGTAAACAAAGGGAAAATAGAATTTGATCTGACCTTTCATGTCCTGCTGCTGGGTGATACAAAATTCACCAATGAAACAACTGAAGATGGCAAAGAATATTACAAGTGATAATGTAATTATATATATTTAATCTATACATGCCAAACATAGCAAATGAAAGTGATCAAATACATACAAAAGTTTCAGCAGTTTTTCTTAAAGTAGAATTATGACAGATTCCTAATTCTTTTATAAATTAATCTGTACTTTAATTCTACACTAATTCTATACTTTCAAGAATTTCTCCAATAACTATATTTCTCCAAGAATACAAAAACAATTGAAAGATATAATGGTTGCCAACTTTTGAGTTGCAGTATTAGCTCCTGCTAATTAATGTCGATTTTCAAACCTTACTGTCTCTCTGAACTGGAGTCTTCTTCAAATAGACTAGGTCTGTGTTTCCCCAACATAGCTTTCAACTCAGGGTGCCGGTTGAATATAAGGGGGTGAATCCCTGGGATTACAATATGTGAAATTTATATATAAATTAATTTTTTTTAAAAAAGATCCTGCTGGTGCATGAGAGATGGAGTTAGAATCTCCAGAGAAAAGTTTTGATGAGTTTGTCAAGTGATTGATATCACTGGTTAAGAATGGAAAACACAAGAGTGGAAGAGTAGGTCACGCGTAAGGTGATTTCTAGGCTAAGGGGCTGTGAATTGACTTTAGAGTGTGGGAGGTTTTAATCCTCTCTGTAACCAGGGAAAGGCCTCTGTGTCGGAACTGCACCTTAGAACTCAAGAGCACAGCCCTTTTCTTTTATCTGAATTTAATGCTGCTGGGCTCCTAGAGTGAGCAGGAGAGTTTTTCTGACTCTATTCTCTGAAATAGATTGTAGAGAAATGATACATTTTCTTTGAATTTGTAGTAGTGTTTTATCAGTGGAAATATCTGAAACTCGTATTTTCTGTTTTTTTTTTTTTTATTATTCCTTTCAAGCAATTGGTTCATTTTATCTAAGGTATAAAATTTTATAGGAATAATGGTTAGCATTTATTAGCATTTTAATCTTCATGGGATATGTCATTGTGATCTCTGTTATTGTGCTGGTAATCTGTTATGGTCTTCTTTGTTCTTGCTTGACATGGATAGGATCTTTTCAATGTTATCGATCATTTAAAGAATCCGTTTTTAGTATTATTTTGTTTTTCAGTTTCATTGATTTCTGCTCTAATGTTGATTTTAATTATTTTCTTTTGTTGCTTTGGATTTCAGTTGCTCATTCTATAGCTGCTATTTATATGGGAAGCTCAGGTGATTGGTTTTTTTAATACAGGCATTTCATGCTGTCAGTTGCACTTAGACACTGGTTTCACTATATTCAACAAATTTGGGAAAGTTGTATGTTCATGTCTAAAACAGTTTTAGTTAATCTTAAGAATTCTTTGACTTGTGTGCTTTTAGCATTGGGCTGTTTAGTTTCCCAATATTTTGAGAATTTTCGGCTCTCTGTTACTGGTTTCCACTTTAATTTTACTATGACCAGAGTACCTATTGCATTTGGTCTTGTTTTATTGGCAAGTTGTATGTATAAATTGTTTCTTGGTATTTCATGTGAACTTCAGAAAAAAAAATGTGTTCTATTCTTGTTGAATGGAAAATTCTATAATTGTCGATTAAACAAGTCAATCCGTAGTGCTGTTTGGGTCAATTAAATCCATCCTGATACTTTGCTTTCTGCTTGATCTATTATTGAAAGAACCTGATCATATTCCCAGCTGTAATGGTGCATTTCTCTTTTTCTATAGTTCTATCAGATTTTGCCTAAGTATTTCGATGCTCTACATTTAATGCATACTCATTTTGACTTTTTATATGTTGTTGTATTGTAGGTATTTATGTATGTTTATTTCTGCATAAAGTATTGGAGAACTGACTCAAATGCACTGGGTCTCTTCATCCTTGATAATTTTCTTTGTCCTGAGTCCAATTATGCTAAATTAAACATATTCCTCAGCTTTCTTTTGATTGGTGTGAGTTCAGTGTATCTTCTGAACTGACTATATTCTTTGTATAAACTGAGACTTTATATTCAAAGTGGGTTTCATGTGGACAACACAGAATTGTCTTATTTTTTTAAATCCCCTTTGCCATTTTCTGTTATAAATTTTATTTAGTCACAAACATTTATCATAATTGGTATGGCTGGATTAATATCTACCATGCTTGCAACTGTTTTTCTACTAGTTGCATTTGCTCTTTCCTGTTCTCTTTGATTTGGACATTTTTAATTTGTACATATGGAAGGGTCTAATATCCATAAAGGATATAGCATAACTGAGGAAATGCAGAGCAGGCATTCACAGAGTGAGCAAACTCCTGTCAAGCACTATTACCAAGTCCTTTCTCAGTCATACTGATGTGAACATTTTATATGAATTTGTTTTGTCTCCTCTCTGAGGATATCAAATATATATATTTTGAAATCCTTATAAAAATTAAAGTTTACAACAAAATTTTATTTTTAAAAATTTAAAAATTTATTTTTAAAATTGATTACATACATACACATATCTTTTACATTCTTGTATACCCTGAGGTTCTTTCACCACATGTAACCCAGAAACGGTTATCTTGATCTCATGGGCTTATCCCTTCCCTGATTTCACCCTTTGTTTCTCCCCCTCCCTTGCTGTATGCTTTAGCTTTGTTGTCAGTTTGTTAGTTTTAACTAGTTCTTATCCTTTTGTTTGTTTTCCCTGTATCCCACATTTAAGTGAGACCATCCTGTGTTTCTCTTTTTCTTTCTGGCTTATATCCACTAACATGCTTCCTTCTAGTAGACTCCATCCATGTTGCTGCAAAAGACATAAATTTGATTTTGTTTTGTTTGTCTTTTTTGATTGCTGATTAATATACCACAACTTTTTGATCCATTTTTCTAGGATATTTTATCTTCAATTATTTCTTCTCTGTTGTTCTTCCTTTCTTTGATGTAAAGTGAATTTTCTGACCTATACTTTTCCTTCTCTCAGGGGAATTTAGTTTAATTTCTTGCAGGGCAGATTTTCTGGCAATAAATTTCCTTATTGTTGGGGGGAGGAGGGCTGAAAAACAATTACTAATGAATTTTGAAGAATAATTTCACTAGATAAACTAGGTTTGAAGTATACCTATATCCGCTAATACTTTATTAATTCATTGTATTCTTGTTTGCACAATTTCTGATAAATTTGATGTGATTTTTACTCCTGTACCTCTCTAAGTATCTCAAGGTCTACCCAAGCCAAGATTTTATTTTTGTATTTTGTTTTATGAAGTTCTAATAGAACATACATATATGTAGATTTGTTGGTAAATATTTTGCTTGTTGTTCTCTAAACTTTCTATATTACTATTTTGGCAAATCTTGGTAATTATACCTGTAATATGTCTTGTTTTATTTTCTGTACCTGTGGCTTGATATATATTACTAATTTGGGGAAAGTGATCATTATACTTGTAATATTTCTTGTTTTATTTCGCAGGTTATACTTTTTGAAACTGTCTTATAATCCCTTATTATTTTGTATTGGTTTTTATTTTTTCCTCTTTGCTTTTCACTCTGGGGAGTTTCTGTTCATCTACAAATCCCAAAGTTCACTGTCTTCTTTTGATTGATTTTTTAAAATTTATACCATTTCCTTTTTATCCTTTCTCAGTTTCTACTTCTCTGATTACATTATCAAGTTTTGCACATTTTCTACATTTTCCATCATAGTCTTTAACATATAAATCAGTTATTTAAAATTTCCCAATTCCAAAAACTGTATCATATCTGAATCTGACACTGAGGCTTGCTTTGCTTCTTCAGATTGTTATAGAAGGTCTTGCAATTTCTTGTTGAAAATGAATGATTTATCAGGTAATAGGAAATAAATTAAATGAATACTTACTCATAAGTTTCATTTTAATCTGGCTAGATGCTGGATTGTGTTTAATGCTTATTGCATCTATGGCTACCCGATGCCTCTGGTATGGTGTTTTTACTTCCTCCTTAAATACAGTCTATATCTTGCAGTTCTTTTAGCTGTGATCCATTATAATTATATCAGAAACCTTGTAAGTGTGGTAGTAGGTTGAGGGAGAGGTAAATGTCCTATAATATTACCAATAAATTTTTGTCTTTCAACTGACCTGTGTTTATCTGGTTAGTAGTACACATATATTTCTTGGTTTCCCTACCCCTCAGGTGAAACAACAGAGTTAGAGAATACTAAAGTCAGAGAAATATCTTTTTATTTTGTGGGATAAGGTTCTGATAAAATCTTTTTCTCAGGATAGTAGACATTTATTGTGGGATACCGTTTCCATAGGTTTCACAATAGTTACTTTTCTTCTCTGCTTTTTTGGCCCTTCACTGTGAAGCTTCCTAGTGTAAAACCTAAAATGTATAGAGGTCTTTCTATGACTATAAGCCTGTAGTTTTGTACTCTTAACTAACCCAAACTCAGTCTGCAGCAATTCATCAACAGTACCCTTTCAGCAACTATCGAATTTTTAACCAGAAACTCTAAAAGTTTCTGTCCAGATTAAATCTCATCTGAAACTCTTTGGATTCACTTGTATGATGAATTTAATGCTTGTGTCCCTCTAAAATTCATAGGTTGAAACCCTAACCCTCAGAGTCATGGTGTAGAACATAGGACTTTGGGAGGTAATTAAGTTTAGACGTGGTCATAAAGATAAGGTTCCTATGAGATTAATATACTTACAAGAAGAAGAAGGATTATAGTTCTCTTTCTATACTATTGAGTCTATATCAAGATGGCATCTTCTTGCAAGCCAGGCAGTGGGTCCTGTCTGACATCAAATCTGTCAGTACCTAATCTTACACTTCCCAGTCTCCATAAATGTGAGAATTAACATTGTGTTGCTTAAAACACCTAGTCTAAGGTATTTTCTCATTGCAGCCTGAACTCACTGACACTCTCCAGATTTCTGGATGGCAGTTTTCCCTGCATCCTCAGTTCTCTGATAAGCCCTTATTTTCAGCTGGTCTAGCTTGTCCTAGTTGGAAAAACAGGAACAATCACTTCCAAGCTCTTTAAAAAGTAGGAACTCGACTAGAAGCAACACCTTCTCTTTATGTGTTTTTGGTGATATCTTAGAATAAAAAAAAATCATGATTTTAAACATGTAAGCATTCTCAGGGCTGCTGCTACATGTGTGCAGATTATATTCTACACAAGGGTACTGTGCCTACAAACCAAGAAGAGATGGCATGTAACATACAAAGGTGTTCTAGGGGCTAACAGCTGTGGCCTGGGCTGGGCTGAGGGAAATGTAAACATCAGTATGTCAATTACAGTCACCATGTAAGGTTTTTTCCCAGCCCAGCTTTTTCTGCTATTGACAGAACCGGACCAGGCACAGAGTTACTGCAGATATTTCATGAATCTCCAAGACCATTTTCTGTAAGAACAGAGCCTCCCAAGCAATGCCTTCATGATGATTATGTCTTCTGCTGCCACTTTCTAGCTGGCAGCCTCTTGCCTTTCTGGATCCTGGTTGAAAACTAACATTTTTAACATTTTTAAGCAACAAGTGTGTTCCATAATCACTGCCCCTTTGTGGACACTGGCATTGTTTGGGCTTTGAATGCAGGTGAGGAGGCTCTTGCAGTCAGTTTCCCAGATGTGGATCCAAAGAGGAGGTTCTGAGCAGTATTTCCCCTGCTCTGATAATTAAATCAAGCCCTTACTAGAGGGGAAGAGATGATGGTTCTAGAATCTGGTAATGATTCTGTCATTGTACCAGCAGCAAGCAGCCCTCATTTGTTTTGCTGCACGGCACCAGGGCAGGATCATTGTTTATTATGGCTCAAAGGCAGTAATCATTTCACATAATGTGAGGATTTTTTTCACTCAATTACTTTCATGCTTGGGGCTGATGAGAATAATAATCACATGTTGATTACTGGTACCTTGACAGATGATGCTCAGAAATGCAGGTCACTGCACCTTCCATTTCTCCCCTCACCCCTAAACACTGAAGGTTGTGATTTGGAATCTCATTCAGGCACTTCTTTCACATCCCAAAGTTTCTGATGCTGAGAAGTCCAAAACAAAATATTTCTTTCAGGGGCTCCCCAAATTCCTACAGTTTGCCCTATGGGATAATTTATGCTGATTTGTTTTAAAGAGACAGACATACATAATTCATGTCTTGTGCATTGCGGCTTTTAGCCATTGAAAATACTATCTCTCTTTTGGCAGCGCTGGCAGGAACTAGCTACAATAAACATTTCATACCTCAGTGGACACTCTTTTCTCAGCTAATAGGAGCCTGACTTAAATGTAGACTCCATCATGAGAGGAGTGTATTTAATGGTGAATTCAGCTGAGCATTTTTTTCCTTCCAAAGCATAAAATGAGCTTATTATCAGTATCAATAGTTGGTTTTTCTCAAAAGGAGTCAAGGTGTGAATGGGCATGAAAGGGAAATTAAATTGAAACTCTTGGTGGTTTCATGGTTGGAGGCCAGTTTAAAACTCAAACTTAATAACTACTTTTGAATGAGCCAGGAGAATTTTAGGGTCAGAAAGCACTCAGATTTGAAGGGAGGTATCAGGGCTGAGTTTCCCAGCTAGGAGGCAGAGGGTCAGACAACCTGGAGATGTCTTTGGGTATTGAGGGCATGTTAACAGCTGAGTGCATACGCCTACAGATTACCTGATGTTTAGTATAATCTTGACAAGCATAGCCAATATGATATTTTAACAGTGCATATTGTATCCATTGGCTTCTCTCCTCAAGATCTTTCAGCAGCTTTCCTATTTCACAGGGAATGAAGGGCAGGAAGCCTGAATGATCGAGACTCTGGTTGCCCTTCAGTGCACTAAGACAACACACCACAGCTGTGTTTCACTCTTGCTGTAAACATCTTCCTCAGTTCCACTTTCTCAGGAATTTTTCCTATTTATTCTGGCCCTCTTTAGAAATGTGCTCAGATACTTGTTGCTTCTATAATTTTTTGATTATTTGAATCAAACTCCTTTATATTTATGGTTTACTACTATGTAAATTTCTGAAGAGTACCAGGAATCTAATTTATGGAAAACCTCCTAGGGTATAAGTCATCCTCATAAATAATTATGTATAAGTGAACGAGTGGAAGCAGTGATTCTCAAACATTTGGATATCAATCACCTGAAAACCAGGCTAAAGCACAGATGCTGAGCCCCAAGAAGTTCTGATTTATGGGGGTGACACACAAGTATTTGCATTTCTAATGTGATCCCTGATGGTACTGAGGCCATATTTTGAGAATTATACCCTATCAGGAAATCCTTCATGACAACATTTTTACCATGGGAGCCCATGTCAGATGACCTGCATTCTAGATTCACCCCTGCAACCAACCATTTCACAACCCTTGAGAAATCCTTTATTTTTTATTGCTAGTCGGTAACTAAATCATTTTGCTTCTTCCTGTATAGTATCCCCTCTTTGTCTCTATTCCTTCCCTCTTACTATATTCCTAGATAGGGATATTACAACCCTATGTTTGGACTAGTGTACTCATCTATTAATGATTTTCTTAACCCTCTTCCTCTGTCCCTGCCCTCATTTACTTTCTTGCCAGTTTTAAGTGTCTCAGAAGTCATTAATGACCATGCCTTGCCTTTATGTAGAGTCTTGCTGGAGTTATTAGCATTTGAGACCATTCTCCAGCCCAGATCTCTTGTCATGTATTTGCCATATAGAAGAGTCAACACAGGACTCAAGTGCCCCAATTAAACTTAAAACCCTTCATGACTTAATGTGCTTACCTAATTGTCAAATTTTTCTGACAGACTGTCAGCTGCAAAGGTTCAAGCACTCTATATACCTAACATAAATTTGGCCCAAAGTTGCTGTATCATAAATCCTTGCCAGATGAAAGTCACTGAACAATAGATTTCCTCTTCTGCACAATAATAATCATCCTAGAAAGCACTTAGCTGATGTCACTCTTATGTCAGCATTCCTTTCATCATTTCACACACACACATATCATGTACTTTAAAGTTAGCATCCCATTTTACAAATAAAGGAAATTGAGACTGCAGAGACATTAAGTAAATGCACAAGGTCTCACATAGTCACAAGCAGTGACTCAAGGATTCAAACCCAGGAATTTGGCTGTAGGAGGTTCACAATGTTACCTATTATTTTATACTGAATGAGCAGTGGGACAAATGATGTCTAAAATTATGCGGTGAACAAGAATTGGTCTCTGTTAGTCTCCTGGACAACACAGAACTACAAATAATTTTACTGAGCACCTATTATATGTAGGGGGTTAAGACACATACTGGGAGAATGGCAAGGATGGAATGCAGTCCATAAGGGGAGAACAGTCTAGTATTTTAGATGAAGACATACACTCATGTTCCCCACTATCTGGAGGTGTGTGACCTTGCATTTCTCTGTTCAGTCCTTCATTTTTAAAATGGGGAAAATGAATTCTATTTCACAAAGTTTTTTCCAGGATTTAGGACTTATCACAGTAACAAACCTATTAGGCCTTTTTAGAGGATGAGAGTTATCCTCTTACCCTGCCCTTGAGAAGTAACTTTCTTTAAAGTCAGGAGAACAGAAGTGGTAGTGATCCTCATGAAGAAGAATTTAGCTACTTTTAGTGGCCTCAACATTTTCAAATGGAACACCATTTATGTCCAGGGAAGCCCCCAAAAGCTACATAGGTGGGTTGGGCAACATACAACTAAAGAAGAAATCAAATGCAAAATCATAAAGTATTCATAATTAAAAAAACTATTTAATTAATTAATGATTATTTATTGAGAAGCAATGTGTTAGAAACTGTGCTAAGAATCCAGAGTTCAGAAAAGAAGAAGACAGTTTATTTTTCCCTCTCAAAATTACCTTTAGCACCTATATTTGTTTTATATATATATATATATATATATATACATATACCTATAGAGAGATCTAATATATTTGGCATATATATATATATATATATAATATGGTGATATTTACCCCTTTAGCCAATGTGTTAATAATATTTCCAAGTTAATTAATTTCTGAGGTGAAATTTAGGCTTATGTGAAAAAATGTATCAAAGAACTTATATAGAAGGCTTAGGTGGATTAATTTCTAATGGACCCTTTCAACAATTAGACAAATGAAATTGAACCATATAAAATCTACACTTCTCCCATTTTCATCTACTTTCTCATCCTTGCCAGCAACAGAGATATCATAAGAGCAAATTATGGATATTAAAACTCTAGCAAGATATAGACTTGGACTTCTGTATCTGCTGGATTTACTCACATACCATTATACATAAATAATTCTACAGAAGACATACCATCACAGAAAATAACATCTGAATATATACACATATGTAAAGTACATATATACATTTTTGTGTACATGTGTACATAAATACATACTTGGCCCAAATTTGAATAATCCAAGATTTACATTCAAGACCTGGAGGACCTCCTGAATGCTGGTGTAGCAAGATTCCAAGGCAATCATCAAAAACACTATACAAATAAGTATTTGTTAGATGCTTACTAAGGAAGGTCACAGAAATTTTCAGAAATAGGACTGGCAGGCCAAGATTAAAATGAGTCAGTACATAAAAGGTCCTTTATAGAGAGAAATTTCAGCATTATATCTTACTCCCTATTTTGATATTTTTAATATTTTCAAATATTAGTCTTTAAAAATAAACTGGTAAGACAATATTTCCTCTAGAACAATGATTTTCAGGTTTTAGTGTGTATTACAATCACAAGACACTATTATACAAATAAAAGGTCAGACCCACAAAGTCATCATTTCTTGAGAATGGGAACCAGGAATCTGAATTATAACAAGCATCCTGGCAGTTCTGCTGTCTTTGATCTGTAGCCAACACAGGACAATCACTAAGGTGTAAATTAAAAACCCCTGAGAGCTACTCAGAAGAGAGAGGGAGAGAAGAAAGAGAAAATGCAAGGCTGTTGATTTTTCTGGCAGAAGAAATGGTTAAGCCACACTGAAACTGGGAGGCGGGTGGAAAAAAATCTAGCCAGGAGTGAGAGGAGCTAGGAAAGGAATCACATCTATAATACAAAAACAATCAACAATAAGGTGAAGGAGATGATACTGAAGATACATCGTGAAAAGTGACCAGAGATAGTAATAAAACACAAATTTAAAAATCATATGTTGAGATATTCAAAGTTTATAATAATAAATAAACAGGAAATGTTTAGATTTTTCTTTTATTTTAAAAACATTTTTCTTTGAATGATTATTTCCCTACTTCTAAGTAGAAACATTTTTTTTCCCTGTGGTCTAAATAAAACTTTTTCTTTTCAAGTACACTCATACCCACATATGCATGTTTACACACAGGTTTCACATCAGTTTCATCACTGGCTAATGGGAATTGTGAGCTGTTTGAAGGTAAAGGGTACATTTCATGGGGTGGTGTGAAGACTAAAGGCAATGATGTATGGGAAGCTTTTAGAACAATTTCTGGTAGTACTTATGATTCAGCAATTTATTATTAATTATTAATGTGCAATTATATGATTTTGAAAGCATTTCCTGTTGATTGGATCAAGGTCATAGGTCAGAGAGCAAAGCTTAATGGCATAATAGCTCCATAATCCCTAGACTCTAGGGCAAGTCTACAGAAGACAAGTACATATTGCAAATGACAAGCACAAGAAAATAAACTGGAATTCCAGAAATCAGAGCGAGGATGCTAGGTCATCACTTCTCTCAGGAGAAGGTAATCCGACATATTAGATCATCTCTATACTTCAGGTGTTAACAGGTTGTCACTGATGTTATAAGTCAGCTTGAAAATGATGGAAAAGGAGTTAATAGTGTTCAACATTATGTTCAACACAACCTTGGAAACAAGAAAACATACTCCTTGGGTAAGGTTATTTCTGGGAAAGATTCAGAAAAGAACAAAGCCAAGTGCACATTTACTTTATATCTTAACTCACTTTTAGCACATAATGTTAAATTTAATGAATCAACACATTTGATTTTTGTATATTGACTGAGAAGTGAAACACATTTATTTGAGAAATTACTTTCGAAATGGTCTTAATAAAACTTCAAGAAAGACGAAAAAGTTGACTATTTCACCCAAGATGAAACAAAAGCACCCAAAGACCCTTTCTTCATTAATGAGTTACCTGGCAATCACAGATACAGAAGAATGTCTTGAAAGTGGGAACCAGAGTGGAGGAGTTGGAAGCATTGAGTAGCCTGCAACACAATGACAGAAGTGGCAGGTAGGGTAATGGCAACCCTCTGACTCCGCAGTAAGGAGCCAGTACTTCAGTCTGAGGAGTGCCACCCACACCTTTTCTCTAAAGCTCATTAAGATTATTTGAGGCAAAATTCTAACATGTTCTGACCCTTCAAAGTATCATAAACAACAAACCAGAATATAGCATGAGAATGTGGGGCAGGTAAGAGCAAAAATGACAGGAACTAGTTCATTAATGACGAAGTAAAGAAAATCCCTAAGAGGCAGACATGGATTCAAAATGGCACCGTGGAGTCACTTTGTTCTTATTTTCGCAAAATTATGAACTCAGCTTCTCCAGGGAAGGACTGATGCCCTCCATAGTTCTGCAGCCCTAAACCCTGCCCCCAAACTGAAGTCAGCAAAGCACTCCCTGCAGGTAACAAAGGCTCGGAACAAAAACCAGATATGAAAACAAAACAAAACAAAACAGCTATGGGTCACAGTTACTTTTGCAAACTATACATACTTCCTTTGCACCCATAGAGAAACTGATAAGTATATCCTGGGGTATGGGAAGGACCCCCACTAAGGTTTAGTGATGCTACTTCTCAATTTGTAGATTAATTACACAGTTCTTTAATAAGTGCCTATATGTACTAGGTGCTCTCCTAAGGACTGACTTCATGCAGTCAACAGAAGAAATAAATATTGGGGGGGGGGCTGTAATTAGAGACTAAGAAAGACTTATTGTCTTGTTATAGGTCTCTTTCTTATTCTTTGTGAGAGTAAGAAAGGACTTAAACTTAAAGTCCAGGCTCTTGGATTGAATAAGGAAAAGACCAGAGCTGGTGCGGATCAAAAACAAATAAAATGTGCATCATCCATTGGGAAAGATCTTGATTTGGAATGGACACCATAAAGTTAAATTTTGACACTTTAGAGGTTATGGATTCAGTTAACTGGAAAACACTCAGAGGATTTCTTCTGTTCTCCAAGGTATTGATCAGAAGAGACACTCCGTCCTTCAAAATCAGATCCTTCCTTTTCCGTTAAAAGCTACTTGATACATCCATTGAATTGCAATACTAATCATGTAAATTAAAATTCAATTTCCTAATGTGTGATAATACTAACATCTTCAAGACTAAAATCAGAATCAAAAGGGGCAAGATGCCTCCAGCTAAACTTCATGTTTCCAAACCTGGAAAAAACAAACAAGCAAACTACCTTTTAAATTTGCACTTGCCTGCCCTCAGGGCACTTTTCCTGTCAGCAGCCCTCCTGAAAGTTTCTAAGCCAGAAGAAGTTCTTAAAGTGACTGGACTAAAATTTATGTATGACAAAGTAAACAAGTAAACAAGCAAAGAGTCCCCAAGATGGGGAAACCCCAGTTACCATCTAGTCCAATCTGTCCCTTAGTTCAAAGTCACACTTGTGATCCTCCAGACAAATGGTCCAAAACATGGCACTTTCGCTTCTCTCTCAGCATTTCCAGCTTCAGGCAGTGGAGAAAACTCCAAACCAAGCACCAAATAGTAAAGATTTCAAACCAGGTTAGGTAACATGGGAACCAAGAAGTTCATCTTCTCAAGATTTGCTCACAGCCTCCAAAGATATTTTAAATAAACTAGATAAAACAGTCTCCAACACAATGCCCAAGTCTTCCAACCTTCTTGAACTCATCATGCAGAGGAAAAGCCTAGCCTAAGTTTCTGTCTCTCTGAGTCTCATCCTACCGCACCACCACACTATCACAAGTCCCTAACACTTCCATGAGCAATTGTTTCATCTTGACCTCCTATAGCAAATACTATCAGTTTATACAAATTGCAAATTTGGGTTCCAGCCACCCCGAGCCATTGCCTGTCTACACCAGAAGCTCATGGCTGCTCCACTTTAACTGTCCTGCTGCAGCCCATGGCTGCTCCCTGAGGGAGGCCTCATGGCTGCCCAATCACCGCTCAGTCTCTGCACCCCCTAGTGCCTTGTTCCTCTCTTCTTTCTGCCCCAGACTACAACCTTCTGTGAGCTTCCCATCTGTATCTTTGCTCCGAGTCTCCACCCACAAGCACAAACTTGGCTCAGTTTCACCCAAGTGCTCCACAAGAAAGGGGGGACTCTGGTTCCCCAAATCCAGCCATGGCACCCACTACAAGTTGACAATGCTATTTGCTTTACATAGTGCAGACTAACTTGGACTCCTGCAAATCAGAGGACATTAGATATCATCTGCTGATTCTTACTCTTCTTTCCCACCCAGTGCTTGATATATAAGCTTAAAAATTCATGAATGAAAAATGTGTCATCACTTAAAAGGGAAGAAGAGAATTAAATTTTCAGGATCCCTTTCTAAACAAGAATTGCATCTTACCCAACTTCAGCAAACAGTTGCTAGCACAGTGGCATGTATGATATACTAAATATACATTTTTTTGGTGAAATATTTTGAGTTTGGGGTCAGTAGGGTCAGATGCCTGTCTGAATTAATTTAAAAAGTTTAAAACAATTTCTTTAGTAAGTAATATTAAAATAGTTTCTTTTCCTAAGATAGAGATGCTCTTCTGTATATTCAGGAATAGAGACTTAAGAACACTGCACCTAGAGGTCTTTGGGGAACCAACTTTAATGAAAAGGCTAAGAATGACTTATAATTAGCATTTCAACTATTTGCACGTGAATAGATGCTTGAAGGCAATTTATTCTCCTAAGTATCTTAAATATTCCAATGCAAGTGCATTTATCCTATTAAATTGCTTAGCAAACACTCCTTTGTACAAAGCTAAACTTCAGCCCACTCTTCTGTCCTGATTAGCAGAAAGTCTGAATCCTATATTTACTAGCCTGTCTCTTGACAAGCTTCTTAACTCCCCTGAGGGAGAGGGGAGGGAAAAGGGGGTTCTTGAGAACAAGGGTATAAACCATACAATTAATTCTATACTTTAAAAACTCTGATGTTAGATTCTATAATAAGAGTTAATGGAGTCTAGTCTAATGGAGTCTAACTGTATAATGTTAGGCCATGATCTCCCCATATCTAAGCATATTTTTGATTGAGTCTTTAAAATGGAAGAAGCCAGTAAACAATTAATAGTGAAATAAAATAGGTTAACTAGCTAAATAAATTACATAAACAAAGCAGTAACTTTCTGGAGACAGAGACCACATAGAAGTTGCATTTTCTCTCTTATATTCACAGTATCAGTGGTGGGTTTTCTGTCAGTCTTGAAGACACTCAGTAAAATGGGCCATCCCACATGTTTTGCTTTGTGGGTTGTATTTGTGCTTCTATCCACATCAGTAGAAGTGGATGGATTTTGATGAAGACAAGTTGCTTTCCTGGGACCCTGAGGTCTGCCATGCATTTGATGCAATATATGCCAGAGGCCACTGTAGGGTGGGATTTGTTATTTATGACTTACTCTGTGTTGGCCATGATTTTTTCCTGTGCAAGGCTGACTGGGTCTGTCTGTGATAACTCTGCCAACTCCTTGCAGCACTGTGCTGCAGCAAGCTATCCAGAACACACACTATCAGGAAAACAGATCATTACTGGGAGATATTAGTGAGTCTATTCTTAAGCTGTTGGACAAAACCACACTTCACCCTAATCTTAGGAATCCTTAAAATATCTACAAGCTGGTATGTTTTCTGGTGGCAGCCAACTGTGAGGAAGGCAGGCAGTACCTATTAAAAGTTGTTTGGAGATTGGAACTCCGAACAGCTGGGTACCTTTGTTACCAGCAGGTTGCTGACTCAAAATGAAGAAAAAAAAAAAAAAAAAAAACCTCTCACTGGGTTGAAGAGCAGAGAGAAAAACCAGAGCTGGGGGTTGGGGGAGATAGCTGTGGTCTTTGAAAACAGATTGCCCCGCTGTCCTGTCATGAAGTAGGTGTGCCGGCTTTTGCAGTTCCACACAGGGCCTAAATCCAGTTCTTTAGTGGGGGCGGGGAGGAAAGGTACCTAACAACAGGATAACAACCCCCCCTCCCCGGCCCCCTCTTCCACCACCCCACGGACCAGGTGCAGGCTGCTCGAGGAGGTATTCTGCTGGTAGTTTCCCGGTAATCTGTTGGAGGAGGCTTTGAGGCTCTATTTATATTATGAAAGTGCACACACTGCCCTCCCTCTGCCTGCCCTCCTTCAGCCTCCAGGAAAGCAAGGATGCTGACCAAAGAAAATCTCCCTCCAGGGAAGCAGAGATGCTGCCCTTGTGAACAATTCAGTAGGATCCACCTAACTAACAGCTCAGGCCTTTCCAGGCAGTCCACTCTGTGCATTTGGTTAGAACATGAGTCAGGTAACTGGTTTATCTTCCATCTCTCAGTTCTTTGGGACACATCTTTATTGTAGCTTCCCGAAGTAGGCAGAATGGTTTTTCTTAACCCTTTCTACAGAGACCTAGCATGGTGAGGCACCTGGCCCAAGGTGACAGAAGTGGTTGACAGACCTGGAATCCTGAAATGAGAATTCACGACCCCCCTGTGGAACATGCCTACAACAGCAGAGGAGACCCAGCTGCAAACACGCAACAGCATCTAACGAGAAAGCAGTGCCACCCGAATGCTTGACTTTAGCTGAGTTCTACTTTCAGTTTAAGAGACCCTGTCAGTGGTGCCAGTGACCTCAAGGATTAGTGGGCAGCCAAAGGGATACATTTTAGAATGGGGTCTTTTACCAGGCTTTACCTTCTGTTTGAGATTTGAGCTTGAAGGTTTTAGGAAAGCACCCTTGTTAACCTCCTTTCTCTGATTATGGCTCAGTAGCTGGAAATTCTAGCAACTCTCCACTGAGATGAACATTGTGCCAGAAAACTAGAAAATATGGCATTAACAAAAGCTGGTATATTGCAATGAATACTATAAAGTCTGTAACATCGTGCATTTGCTCCCATAATCCCTTCAGTTATTAATGCCATGTCAGTTGTGTATGTGAGGATGGATGTGACTTTTTCATTCCCTTTGCACAAGTCCACTGGGCCTAGGATTGTATGTCACACTAAATAGGTGTTCATAAGTTCCTTTAGGAAATGGTCACTGAATTCTTTAACTGGTTTCTCTGGCTATCTGAACCTAGAAAGTTCCTACTTGGTAGATTATTTGGAGGGTCTGGGAAAGCTTTTTCATCAGTTTATATGGAAATATTTTGAGCATTTTTAACAGAATCACCTGTTAAGTATTTTGGGAAGAGAGGAGTAGGCTTCTTGAATTCAGTTAATTAGAGGTTGGCAAGAATAGGGCCCAAGCCCTATGTTTTAGTTTCCTTGAGGGAAATTTGTTTGGCAGACCATTTCACCCTCATCCCAGTCCATCATTTGGTTCTGGGCCTTTGTGTGTTCTCTTCCTATGGACACAACTTGAAATACTGCTTTCTCTAAGAAAGGGATGTTTATTTTTATGCACTTCTCAGAGCTGCCTTAGACAACCTTCTTTGTTTGCTCTGTTGAGCCCTTCCCACCTATTTGCAGTCTCTTCCTCAATGAATTAGTTTGGTTTCCTGCCTATGCTCTACCTTACACACTTGTGAGGTGTGTTTCTTTGGGCCAGGGCTTGCCAAGGCATTCTGCTGCCTGCACACCAGCTGCTCCCAGCTCCCCAGTGTACCTCTTGTACACAACACAGCTCCTTTGCTGCTTGTTGGAAAGGGAAAGGGCAGCTGTGAAGGGCAGAAGAAAGCTGATTATTCATTTTCTTTCCTCTGGAAATTCTGCTTTGGGATCCTGTTCCTACTTAGAATGTTTCCCCCAGAAGCCCATTTCATTTAGCTTTCTTGCTAGGGAGCATTTTCTGTCAATTTTCCAATGTATATATTCTGAGCATTTAGTTAGTTGGAGGCTTTACATATATCCTAGTTAGGAAAGCTCTGCCAGCTTTTCTTTACATCCCAGAAGCCCAGAATTTTAGCAACTCACAAGGAATACAAGTATCCTTATGTGTGATAGTTGAAGAATAGGGATTTGCAAGTCAGCCTAGAAAACAATGATAATATTTCTTGACTGTAAAACTATCCATGAGAATTCAAACCAATCTAGCTCGAAAACTAGGATTTATATCTCCGAAACAGTTTCTCGGGGATGACAGCTATCGACCTGTCATTTTTCACTTATGAATTCAAGAACATTATTTAAGTTAATAATTGTCATCTCCTCTTTGGGGACTATTTTGTTTCCTCTTGTTTGGCTCAAGTCTATAGAACCAAGTGACCATTTCAGGTATATCATGTAAGAATAGCTAATGAGGCATAACTTTCACATTTTGAGCATACAAGGTTTTGGTTAGCTGTGAGCACTGGACAGATGAAATATACCTATCACTTGACTAACATTGATGCAGCTCCTTCACTAATGTGTCTGTCTTGACAGTCAAATGTTTTTTTAAAAAGCACAACTAAATATTAGTTTGCAGCATTTGCATTCTAGAAATTGAGCACTTGGGGTCTTCTGGTACAATGGTCTGAAGCTGCATTTATGTTGAATTCTTGTAGCATACTGCTACTCATTGATAGGTGTTCTTTTTATTTTATGATATGTGCATCAGAGGAATTTGTATAAGCAAAACGGATAAGCTATAAATTTCCTTCCAGTGCATATTTTAAATGACACTACTTTGAATTCAGAACTTGTGTTCAGAACTGTGGCTATCAATGCCTTTCTCAAAACAATTCAATAAATAATCTCAAGGGCATTGTCTCATTTATGAAAGACTTTTGCAGTTAATATGACTAACTCAGACAATTATGATAGTGTTTCTGGTTTGCTATAGCACATATATATATATATATGTATATATATATATAATATATTCAGTCCAGTCCATGGTTAAAAATTTAATAAAACTGGATTCTAATATATATATATATATATATATATATATATATATATATATATATATATTTTCACTTATGAAGAATGATCAGGGAGGGTGGGGGGTAAACCCCAGGCATTACAAAGATGTGAAATTTATATATAAATAACTTATTTGATAAAAAATGAATTATATGTTGGATATATATCTAATATATTATACATATCTATTATATATATATTAGAATTCAGTATTATTAACTATGAACTGGAATAGTGCAATTTCTGTAAAATTCAACATAATTTGAAAATTAGCCACACATACTACTATTTATTACTCATTCATAGCATACATTTTATATAGGCCTCTTTTCAGTTGAAATATTTTAGGTATCTTGTTGACTTTCCCCTTAAAAGTTACATATATTTAAGGGACAACCCAATTATTAAAATTTTAAGACCCTCTTACACTCTTGTAAATAAATATTAACTCAATAAAATATTGACATACATCTGAAAAAAAAATCAAAGCAAAATTAAATATTTCAAACAGAACCAACATGTTTGCAGGGGTATGTTTATTGAAAATGTGTATTTATTACTAATTGGGAGGGTCTATAAGCCAATATAAAAGAATAGTATTAATTTTCATGTCTCATTGATTTTAATTCCTTATTATAGAATAAAGAAATGTGAACAGTGGAAGTTAAGTAGCATACACATATATGACACTAAGAGTACTGAATCATTCAGGAAGTTCTATATTATCATTCAACACTGTCCTTCAATTTGGAAAGCTGACTATTGTTGGAAGAGATAGGACTATATAGTTTTTGAGCTAGTAAAATGCTTTGAGACTAATGAAACCTCTCTGTAGACCATTAGTGAAGAAAGAGTTAAATAATTTAAAAGAGCCTCAAAGGGATTTTCTATTGGTAAAGCAATAATTATAATAGAAACCAATGCATCCCAACTTAAGCAAGGCTGGTTTGTTTCGTGCTCATGATTTGTAGCAAAGAAAAGGAAGGTTTCGGAAAGGAAAATTTATAAAGACCTTGTTGAATGATGTGTTGCTTTTATGCAGACTATTAATCAGCCATTAGCTATTCAGGCATTCCTTCTTACCAAAAGCAACAGGATACTTGATTGCTCCAGGCATTGGGGCAGGGTAGGTGCTCCAGAGCAGACCAGACACCTGCCAAGATTAGGGCAGGGCTAGCTTTAGCTGGGTAACCAGGTTCTTGATTGGGGCTCCTGTTTAGCCAAGTCATGGTTGTTAGGAATACCGCAAAGACTGATGTTAGCAGCCTGGTTCTGGTACAGCTCTTCATGAGGGTGGAGTTTGTAATCAATAAAGGCAATATTCTTTTTTGGCAAAAAGGTTTCCATTAGAAAAATGTGAAAGAATCCTGATTTACAAAAAGTGCAGAAAATGACCATTGAAAGAAAAACACTTTATTTCAAAGACCAGTGCAATCCAAGCTAAAAGAAGGTGCTTCTTAAGTACATAATTATAATTATATGGAGAAAAGTGATCCCCTTTTACCAGTAGTATTGATAATCCATGAATGAAAACACACACACACACCCCAGTAGTATTGATATACCATGAATGAAAACACACACACACACACACACCCCAGCAGTATTGATATACCATGAATGAAAACACACACACACACACACACCCCAGCAGTATTGATATACCATGAATGAAAACACACACACACACACACACACACACACACACACCAGTAGTATTGATATACCATGAATGAAAACACACACACATACACACTAATAGACATGTGTGTTTAAGATGAGCAAAGCGTTAGAGGAAAAGACTCCTTAACAACTTAAAGAAAATTCAGAAGAATGCCAAGCCTGAATATTTTTGAAAGTAATGTTTATCTTGGGCTGGATAAGAGGAACCAGAGAACATTTGTGCTTAAAAAGCTTGATGGATAGAAAACTATCAGTCTCTGTAAATGAGCAATTGGTGTTCAAATGAGAGGGTTGATGCTCATTGCAATTAATTATTTCAGGGTCTCTGCACACATCTGGATATATCTGTGTGTAATTCTCTCATGCTGCTGCATGCCTATTGCTTATTCTGGGTGAATTTCTGTTTCCAAGGTTCCAGACTCAAACATCCCATTCAAGTGGTGCTGATGCAGTAAAACACAAGTGTAGGTAAACTGACTATCTGGCCAGAATCATTGTCTCTTAATACATGAGGCACATCTTGGTTGGACCACTACTTAAATAAACACTAGGTGTGCAACAAGCAGCAGCCATTTCTGACTTAGCTAAGTCATCACACATCTTTATCAGAGAACCCCAAGTTCCCTATAGCTCTACCCACTGTCCTAGCACTATTTATTGTCATTCCTTGGCTCAAATATTATACTGTAGTGAGACAAAATTACATGGGATTCCATAATTTGGTATATTCTTTACTTGAAGGAATTTATTTCTTCTGCTTGTTTGCCTGCTGGATACCTATTTACCCTTCAACAATTCAACTAATCTTTCACCTCCTTTAGAAATAATCTTCCCAGGATCCCAGAAAAGTCTTAATTACTCCTTCCTTTTTGTACCTTATAGACTTTATAAATTCTTGTCCTCTCCCATTACATTTTAATTTATTATATGCTATTCCCTTTGCAGCTTGTACCCTCTTTGGGGTCCACAAGTGTGTGTTCATCTTTGCTGGTATAATGCTAAACCTGTCAAGGCAGGAGTATAATGAATCATCACTGAATGAGTGAATGGAGAAATCAAAACCTAGAAATTTAAAGTGACCACCAAATATGGTCTCCTTCCAGTGTATTAACATTTCATGTAATAGTTGTAGGACAACCTCTTTAAAATGTCTTCATTTGGGGGCAGCTACGATGTTAGTTACCAGCTGGTCTGAGTGCTTTGCACAAACCAACTCATCTACAGAGTCTCCACAATCTCACAGTTTTCGCTTTGTTAATAATCTCCTTTTAGGTCAGGAAACTGAGGTATAGCAAGGTCAAATAACTTCTCCAGGATTACACAAACAAGTATAGCTGAACTAGGATCGAACCAAGATTATTATCAAGGTCTCAGAGTGAAGTCTTAACACCTGGAAGCATTACTGTAACATTGAGAGGATTTATGAATGTAGGCTCTTCTCACTACTTTTGGAAAATGAGTCTATAATTTCATTTTTCAGGATGATAAGAGGCATTTTAGCCTAAGCCACTCAACATTTATAATGAACTTAATTTGAGACCATGCCAGGACAGATATTTATCATGGTTCATTTAAATAAGTGTTCACTAAGTGACTGGGGAAAAGGAAACCACTATGAGACCAGAAGGGACCTCTAATGAGAAAAAGGATTTGGAAAACCAAGAATCTGAGGTACTAGGAACATGTATCATAGAACACCAAAGAGATGCGCTGTGTTTATATTCATAAACCTGAAAAAACATTTCTTATAAAATTATAACACAAGTAGTAGACCCAGAATAAGTGTTGAAATCACAGAAAAACATTTCAATAAATAAAATCTATCTTTCAAAAACTCAGTATTTTTACTTGCATTTTTCAATTGCTGACAAATATTCACAGACTGCTGTGATAAATCAAAATTCCTATTTGTTTTCTACATTTGCTTCTCTTAGGTCCCTGGTTTTTTTGTTTTCTAGCATTGTTTGCTGTCTCTACTGAATGAAACTTCTGAATTTCCTTCTCCTGGACCATGATTCTTAATTCATACCAAGAAATCCCTAGGAAGAGTAAGCATAGAAAGCTCATCTCCAAAGGGGAGGGACAGAGAAAGGAGTTTAGGGCAACAGCAGAATACCTTTAGTCGACAGGGGAAGAGGTACTCCTTCTACTAACAATGTTCCTCTTCCTCACAGAATTAAAACCAAACCAAAATTCAAGTACAAGCTGCCTGTGGGGCTTCATAAATGCACATTAAAGAAGGATAATTTCTGTAAATGTTTTTCAAAGACATAAGGTTGCAACTTTCAAGAAATTAGGCTGAGGAAAAGATCAGTAGCTTTGAATATACAATTTAAAAAGTTTTAATTTTCTTCATATGAAATTTAAGTGCAAAGACACTTTGAGGTTTTCATTTGGATAAAACACAAGGAAACTAAATACACATTGTTGACTTATAAAAGAAGCACAATTAGGGTGAAAGGGAGGGGAAAGTGAAGAAAGCTACTAGGCCAAATGCTGTTGGGGCTAGACAGATGCATAGACGGACCATGAATGTGCCTATGTGTGGAACAGTATAAGAACAAAGTAAACTTGGTAACTTACATGTACTCATGGAATAGTAAATGTCTTTTAGAGCCCCATGTAAAAACAGCCCCATAATTGCAATTACCTGCTTGTTTACCACAAACAGAAAAGGACTAGAATATTTGCAACTTGGGGAATTCTACTCTTTGAGTGAAGAAACACTAATTCAATTATTGCAGGTCAACGCTGCTAACAGCATTTTGTCCTAGCAACAACATAGTCTTATTTTTTTAAAGCTAATAGTCACAAATGCCAGTGCACATCTCATATGAGGTAGGGGCTCAGGAGAAGGCCCATTTCTTGAGTTACTCTTGGAGAAGGTCTCTCTGCCTGTGTGTTCTACTCAAGCATTAGTTCCATGGGGCCACAAATGGATTTGCTCTCTTTGACATTTTTGCCATTCTCTGAAAATGGAAAACATTATGAAAACCTGTGCCAACTCCAAGCCCCTGTACTAGTCAGCATGAGATTAGGTGAACTACTTTATTTTGGTCCTGGGAAATTTTTTGAAACCATTTTGTTACTTTACTAAATTTAGAGTATATGCCATATGTTGAATGATTATCACTTCCTTCCTTCCATACAACATTTTGCCTCTTTCTTATTATTTTGTTGTTGTTGTTGATGCTAGCAAAACAGAATGAATCATTAAAAGTTAGCTGTGGTCTCTTCAATCCCACCTCCAAGAATTTATGCAATTGCAGCAAAAACAAATTACTTACAATTTATCTTGCACACTATGGCTTGGATTTTGGGAAACCTTCATTACCAAAAATGAACCTGATTTCAAAAGTTGCTGATTCAGAAATTTCCTACAGTGATCCAATATAACTTTCTAGTAATTGTTGAAAGATGCTGCAAGTATTTTTTTCTCTTTTGCAAGGATATTGGTTGCAGGAATTTCACTACTTCACAACATAGCTTACTCGATTGCTTTTGGTTGCTAAAACACTCTTCTTTATATTTGCAAATGAGAAAATTCTTCCAGATAGGTTCATAACAGACTCTACTAGAGTATAGTGTATATAGTCAGGTCTTAATAATTCGATTATTCCAACATTTATTTGGTGCTGCCTACCTCAAATACTGCTGCTACTGGCTATAACACATTTGTTCTTAAGATTCAATAGTTGTTTTACAAACATTAAGCAACATTATTAAGATGTTTTATCATTCCCCAAGAAGGAAATGAGCTTGGAAAATTGAACTGACTTTCCCCCAAACACACGGATTAATTAGCAGAGGCAAAACTTGGAACACAGGAATGCCTGACTCAAAAATTCATGTTTATTCCTTTATAAAATATACTCTGCTACTTCCTTGATGCACAAGTTGCTAACATATCAGGCACTGAGCTGTAAATGGATGTCTGTAATAGATATTCTATCCTGGAGAAGTTGTTAATTTGATGAGATATGACAGTATCTATGGCAGGAAGAATTGGTCAAACTCAGTATCTCATTCTCTCACTAGGTAAGATCATGCCACAGAACTATAGCAAATATTTCTTCCCCAGAACTCACTTTCTAAATACACTGAACTACCAAAAAGTTACCATCGTGGGACAGTTGGAAAATGTCCTCTCAAAAGAGATCTAAGACCTGATAAGTCTTAGTTGAACATCTCATTTAGGCTGCACCTTATTCACTATTTTTCCTAGAGTTTGGAGGTAGAAGAGGCCAGTATTGGTTCATGTCAAAGCCAAAATCTGGACCTGGGTCCAGACCAACAATCCTCCATGAGTTCATAAGGCAACCGTGTGCTGGGCAGATGGATTGTTCTTACTGTGTAAGCTGTGCTGAAAAACTGCCTGAGCCACTCCTTATCTGTGTACACTGAAAGGAAATGACCCTGAACTGGCCCTTCCTTGAATGAAACTAATGATGTTAATTGTGCAGTGTGTGCTGGTGTGTTTATATACATGCAGTGTATGCTGTGTGTATGTGGAAGGAGGGAGAGAGAGCTATTGGTTAAAATGGAAGGTTCATTTAAGGAGAAGAGTTTTTAAAATTTTGATCCAACTGTCATTCAGATTTCTAAAAAAAAATCTCAGTTCTGATTTACTGGGGATTACAACCATGAGCCAGAAAAAGAGAATCACAGAAGAAAACCATAATTGAAGCTGAATCTAATCAAATACTTTTGTATTTGGCAGAGATGATTTGAGCACTGAGAATTTAGACATTTGCTCAGGGCCACACAAAATATAATTTACACACACACCTTTTTATTTCCACTGGCACCTTAGTTTTCAAATACAGTTTATAGTTATAATTATTGCAATTGAAAAACTGCATAATTCCTGGAGTAAGGCATTTAGACATAGGTGTCAACCAGAAGTAAAAAGATTTTTTTCCCCAAAACCCATGAATTGTTCTAGCACCATTTTCTTTGCAGCAATAGAGTCAGGGAGTTATAAGTGAAATACAGTAGATGTTAGAGGCAGAAGAACTGGTTTTGAAGTTTAGACCTGTAACTTCCTAGTGATATGGAAGAGTAAGTAACCAAACCTCTCTAAAATTGCAGTATCTTCATTTGCAAAATATGAAGAGTGAAATCTACCTTTCTATATGCTTCCAAGTATTTTATTGAATAAAGCATGAAACATCTAACTATACATAGATGTTGGTTCCTGTTTAAGACTGGTAAAAATGGAGGACACAGATGAGTTAAGATCTGCATATTTCATCTTTTCTTTTGTGCCATTTGTTTTCAAGTGCAAAATGCTGAAATATTTTCTGATAGAAGCTGTTCTTGAAAGAAGCAGAGTAGAAAATTCACCCCTTTTAATCAATACCTGTTCCTTTCCACCATAATCACCACCTACAACTTTCCCTTTTGCACTGCTCTACAGAAATCAATCTACTCTATATTGAATTGTCAACTTGTAAAGCCAACCATAGGATTTGGGGAGAAAAAGATATGAAAAAGTCACTGGTATACACTGAGAGCTTGATGATGAGCTATGTCTTAGAGCGCTGTGAGAATATTTAATGGCATGTTCCTTGTTTCTTCACATTTTGTAGAGAAGCTATCAGTGGAGAAAGTGATACAATCAAAGGGTACCTTCTTTCATCCTCAATCCTGGCACTAGTTTGTACAGTGTACGAGGGTCAGCTATAGAATTCAAGGGAACATCTTCCTACATACTGAATTTAATTGCTTGCTTTATGGAAAAATTTACATCTTTAATGTATTCTTCAGTATTTTGTCTCCATTTGAGAATCCTACTGGAATCTCATGATGATAATGTACTTGTTTTTTTCATACTCTGCAATAAACACTATCTTATCTTTACTCTGCTTCTCCTTTCCCCCATAGATGTTATCTGTGCCTCTTTTTTTAACAAATTTTAATAATTATATGAATGACTATTCTCAGTATTACTGAGGGGAAAGATTGCCTCCTCATGTCAGAGAAGCTGGAATTGCCTGGGACCTTGTTCAGCAGCATGGGGGAGGAAGAAGGAGAGAAAATCGTGCAAATATTTCTACAGAAAACAACTACATTTTGGAAGCCTAATGCAATTTGACTTTAGCACATTTCTTGGATCACATAAAACTGCCCAGAGAGCAAGCATGTTCAAATTGGGATACCCTACATTGCTAAGCCCCTGGTGTTAATGAGACACTCTGCAGGACAGCCTGGCTTTACCAACTAGGCAAGTAGAAGATGTCAGTATTTACCTCCTGGGTATTTGAAACTGGCACCAATTTTCAAATTTCCATTCTGTCTGGCAGGTGAAACACTTCCTCAGACATATGATAAAACTGCAACATGAAGAGGGATAACGAGGTTCTGGCAAGGCCTATTTCAGAGAACCAGTGAGCCCTCAAAACACACACACACACACACACACACACATTTATGGAACCTGTCAAATAAATACGAAAGTATATAATAACTCCCTTGAGTCCCATGTACCCATCACCCAGTTTCAACAATGATTGAATCTAGCCAGTTTGTTCCATGTACTCCATGTACTCTTTCCACTTCCATGTAAACGTTCAACCCTGTGTTAGCTGAAGGATATAATTTAGTTCTGTCAGTACATACTTCCAAGAACTCTAATAGCCAATGATATCTATAAAAAATAATTCCTTATCAAATAACCATTTAGTCAATGTTCAAATTTTCCTAGTTGGTTATTTATTTATTTATTTATTTATTTATTTATTTATTTATTTATTTATTTATTTATTTATTTATTTATTTATTTATTTTTAACATTGTGTTTGAGTCATGATTCCATTAAGGTCACTACAATATAAATGGTTGTGGGTTTATCTTTTGTTTCCTTTTAATCTGTAAGTATACTCCTCCACCCCCAATTGGTTTGAAGTAACTTCAATTTTAAGACCTGGTGGTCCTATACTAGAGGTTGTAAGCATGCCTTAAAATGACCCGAGGCAACAGGAATATCCAAATGTGGAGGAACTTAAACAATGATGTATGTTGGTTAAATATTGTTTACAAAGGAGTTGAAAGAATGCCCTCTCTGTTAAACCTAGGGGATGTTACTTTTAAACCTCAAAGTAATATTCATAAAATGAGAATGGGTTAAATAAATTCAAGGATTAAATAAAGTTCACACATCTCCCATCAAAGTGCTCAAGATATAACACTAGAACAGGCAAGACTTGTTTTTGATATACTGTTAACATGGATAACACTCAGAAATCTTAGGTATTATTCCCCACCCACACCCAATGATGTTAGGGTGCAGTGAGAAATGAGGTTATTGCTCCATGTAAGGAGAGATATGTACTGCTAAGACATCAAGGATTAATTCTAGGTCTAAAATAGACTCATCCTAAGAACATAGGCGCTAATCAGAAAGTCAGGTTTGTGGAACAACAACAGGAGTTTCTAAATTTCAGATCCCCTTCAGATCATGAGTATGACCTTATACAGGTATTTTCTCTTTGGTTTGCTTTCATTTTTTTTGTGCACAGAAGACACAGGATAAACTGTCTGACCATACCAAAAGAGGAAAGAACTATTCTATCTTCTGATCTATAGGCAAAGAGTAAGAATTAGGCAAGGAGTAAGGAAGCTTTTTTTTTCACTTTTGATCTGGAGAAAGATGATTTAAAAGATGGAGAGTCTACTTCATTGTTTTAAAGGAAAGCTGATTTATCTGAAATGTACCTGTTATGTGAATACTCTGTACCAGGCACTATTCTACACACTTGAGATAAAGCAATGAACAAGAGATGAAAAAAATCTGCCTCTTGAAGTTGATTACATTCTAAAATTTTCAATTGAACTTCAATTATGATCTCATTTGCTCTTCACAATAAACTGAAGGGTGGGTCAGATGAGGTTTTAGAGTTGCTAAGTATTATAGTTGGTGTCCTTCAAATTCCAAAGTATACACTTTTCTTCTATAACATCCATCTTTGCAAATAAATACATCACTTCAAGTTGTAACACAATTAGACCAGAACAGAGATATTTTTCATAGAATGCAAATTAAATTAAAACAGGATATATACTCTAAGAATATGCAGGAGAATCTGGACACAAAATTTGCACAGTAAAGTGTTAGGACATCTTGTACTAAACAATAAAAATAAGTACAGAATATTCAAAATTGCAGTCACCCTGGGTGCTATAGTTATAACCTCAAATTCCATGTGTCCTAATTCTCATTATGTTGTTTGCACTGGTTCTCTGTATTCTCACACTTTGATATGCCAAGGAGTTTTGAATCAGCAGTGGGTGAATTGGGCCCAGTGTTCCAGATTTAAATTTTAATTCATTAAGGAAGCACATAGTTATTTGGAGGATATCAGCAGTAAAATTATGAATTCTGTAAAAGACTGCCTCAATATATTTTTCTGGCAACTTGATTGGTGACAAAGTAAGACAAGTGCTACAAGTATGAGAGCTGCTTAATAATGAAATCAATGATAATCCTGGAGAATGGAAATTTAAACTACTAACACCAGCAATTAGAAGTAATGACTAGTTTATTAGGCTATCATTTGAACAACATTTTTCCACTTTAGCACAAAGCACATTGCTCACACCTCATGCAAAGAAGGCAGTATCCTCGGTGGGTAATTTGGAGGCTTCCAAGAAGCTAGAGAGCATGGTTTGCAGACTTCTGGTTCTCACCACTGAGCACATTATTTTCCAGAGAGACATCAGGAGTAGCTCGATCATTTTCCAGAAAAGGGCAAAATGCAACTCTGATAGCTCTTTGCTACTAGCCATGCCAGACACCTAATTTTATAGTGTGAATGTCTCATCTGAACTTATGGCAGGGATCCTCAAGGACAGAACTGAGAAATTATAGCTCACAGAGCTAGGGGAAAATATGATCTTTTCACATGTGAGTTTTCTGAGAGGGTTTTAAATTATAGATAATGAATAAAAACCTGAGGAGGTGAAAGGTAACTGGGAGATTATTATTATTAGTTCTCTAATGCATGAAATTTAGCATGAAAGGGTGTTCTCAAAAGAAAATATCAATTACTTGGAAATTTATGTGAAAGGTATTTGGCCTTATTAGAGCTACATCATTAATCCCGAGGTTCACTTACTGTGTACGTGCATAAATAAAAATCTGGACTAAAATAATTTCAAGTTAACAGTAAATACTGAGCATCTATGCTTGGTACTAGTTTAGAAAACCAATTTAGGTAACTAATGCTGTTTCCTAACCATATGGGAGCCTTTTAGATGAGACAAGACTAGATAATTAGGCAATGCCATGTGATTAGGCCTGTGACAGAGGAAACATTAGTTGTAATGGGAGTCCTAGGAAGGCTCCCTCACTCTCTGCTGGGTCAAGAAAACATTTAAGAGAACAACTGATTTATACTGGGTCCTGGGAAATGGTTAGGAATTAGATGACAGGGGACTGGAGATAATAAGTGACTCAGACACCAGCAGCACCCTAGCCAAAGTGATAGGAAGAAAATGGCAAGACCCTGGGAACTCTTAGCAGTTTTACATCTGGGTTTTAGGGTAAGGGAGAGAATCAAGAGACAAAAGGGGGACTTCAAGTAGAATTATTACTTTTGCGAGCATACATTTTCTAAAGAATTTGAAAATTGTATAAAATTGAATGTGGTATTTTACATTAAAAATTAACAGTATAACATGGATAAAGTTTTAAAGAAGTATTTTTCCTAAGTGGAATAAAATCTTGATGATGCTAAATCCCATTTTTTTACTAGAATATCACAGTTTGCTATGGTTAGGTAGTGCAGCAGTTTTAAGGATTGCAAATTTTAGACTAGTGGTTCTCAACTCCAGCTGCAAATTAGGACCAACAGGTGAGTTTTAAAACAAACTGATGACCAGAACTTACCATGGTATTCTGATTTAATGGGTCAACATTGAAATTAAGCATAGGTATTATTTTAAAAGTAGGGATGAAATTATACTAAGTGAAATAAACCAGAAGGAGGAATACAAACACTGAATAATTTCACTCATGTGTAATACAAAGAAACAAACCAAAGGAACAGATTAAAACCAAACTAAAACAAACCTGACTGCAGAACTGAGGCTACCTGAATAGGAGTTGGGAGCAAAGAGTGAAGGCAGCTCAATGGAAGTGGTGGAGGACTATGGTAGCCTGGGTGGTGGGGGTGGGGTGGTAGCCCACATCTCCAGAGATGTAAATCTATACTTCTGATTCATGTATTCTGGTGTATACCAGAGTTAGCTCAACTAAAAAAGAATACAATTAAAAACTAAAAAGAAAAGATGTGAATGCTAATAGCAGGCAGGAAACCCAAGTAAACCTCTATTTTCAGTTCTCAGTGAAATCATCAGTTGTTTACAATTAGGCACTTGAATTGCTGCTTATTATTCTTAATCATTATTATTACTATTATCCTTCAATAGATAATCACAGAACAGATACTAAACAAAGTACAAACTACTATTTAGTAACAACAGTTGTGGGGGGAGAAAGGAGCACCACCTGCTATATAATCTGTGCTTCCTATCAGTTACCAGTTACTGAGGGTGTACTGAATGCACCCCTTTCTCCATAAATACACCTTGAATGATTGTGCTCATCTATATTGTAGAGATGAGGAAAATAAAGCTCAACACTTCTTTTCTGGGGTATCACATGACTATGTAATTCAAGACAAAGATGACCACAAAGAGATCAATAAGTATACTCTGTTCAGAATCTTTTCCCAACAGGCAATAGACCTCAGGTATTTTGCATTTGAGAGTTAAGGAAAACATCTGGCCAATCTGCTAGTTTTATGAAATCTTTATCTCCTTTATTATCCAATACTATAGTATAGCTCTAAATTGTATATATTCACCACAAACTCTCTTACAAAAGGTAACCCAAGCCCACTTTGCACCACCAACTCAGCAAAGAGGAAACAGGCTACAGCCCAGTTGACAGAAAATTCTGGAAGTTGATCTGGTGATGTAGCAGAGTCGTGTGCATGAGTCTGGTATGGGTATGAGACTGAGATAGGAGATGTGGTGGTGGTGATGCTGTGTATCACTCTGGACCTTGACCCATGAGAATGCATAATATCAATGAGTACCCCATACTTTTCACAGGGCAGTGAGAGAAAAGTTCATGAGAAAACAAAGAATGTCAGGCACACAGATTCATCGAGGATGTATGCCTTTGGTTTTCTTTCCCTTAATTGAACAAAAAGAATTGTGGCTGCATCAATCTTTCCCTCTGACTTTGTATTTTTGTGTTGGTTTTCTATTTTTACACTTAAAATTTGAGGTGACAGAAAGTAAAGACAAATCAGGGGTAGTTATAAATGAAACAAACTTTTGAAAAACCTGCTTTGGTTGCCACGTATTACTCCCACACCTACATACAATCTTCTTCTTTACATATCATCATTAACATAGTATATATCATACATGAGAGAATGCATGTTATATTATACAAAATTATATATACATATAGTATAAAATGTGAGGAACAAGAAACTTAAGTGTTAAATATTTCCTCTTATTTTTCAGAGGTAGGAGAATTGGCAAATTTGAGTTTCTTTTTCTTTTGGTAACATATATCTCTACAAATTCATAGGAAAATAGAGTAAATAGATGTATAACTAGAACCCCTAAACACTTTATTGATATTTTTCATGGATATCAAATCATAAGTAGGAACATCATAGATTATAAATTTTTATGTCTTTTTAATTTCCAACATTTAAACCTAAAACTTATATTTTTATAATGGTCTTAGAAATAAAGCCTTTCCAATTCTCCAAGCTCCACTTTTCACAGTCCACAGTCATTTTTATATGTGTAGAATTACAATGCAGAGAAAAATACAATATAAATTAAAGTGTCCTCTCCTTTCCCTAAAATAGGGGTGCCTTTCACAATGACTCTACCAAAACAAAGTGCTCCTGATTAAAACAAAACAAAACTCCCCATATGAACCTCAATAAAATATATAGTCTCCCAGAGGGAAGCTAGATTTTTATCAAGAACTTCCAGAAATCATAATATTCTTCCCTTGCTAAAAATATTAAACTGCTTTCTTTCCCTTGTGATTTATGTTCATGTATGAACTGATTTCATTTCTTATATCCCAGCAGATTAAATTGTTTATGAATGAGAAGGTCTCAAATTATTTTGCTTTCCCCTTTATTTGTATGGGCTTCTATTTTTAAATGGTTTAGATGTGTCCAGATGTAGTAGATACACATCATAGCGAAAAAGGAGATGTGGGTTTGGGGGGGAAAACTGCTCAGATGAACAAGTCCCAGCCATGAACTCTGAATGGTCACATCATTGTAGGCATTGCCCACTTCTGTCATACTCAGTAGTGTATTTCTGTTAAATATATGGGCATTTGCAGCCATCTATATACATAAAGCTAGAGAACTTATTAAAGGAGGAGAATAAGGTCCAATGTTAGGAAATGGTAGTTTTTGAGGCTTTCAAGTTGAATTGGACTCTGCACTGAATGTCAAGGCTTCAAAGTTTTCAAATATTTTCATCTCTATCATAAACTATGTAATAACATAGTTTGAGTTCATGTTAGATTTTCACAGAAGAAAAACAAAGGAAGTTCTTTGTATCTAAGAAAAAATAAAAGTAAAATTTTTGTCAAGATACTCAAAAGTCTATTTTTTTTGAAGATACTCAAAAGTCTATTTCTCTTAACAATGTAAATACATTTGAAGTTTACTAAAATGAAATCTGAGTGAGGCTTGCTTAGTTGGTGTGACTACAACCTGTGTTGGTTTCAGGTTAAGTATGTGATAAATGATACAAAGCATATATTTCCAACACATATATTTCCATCTCAGCACTGTCTTTGTGGGAAAACTATCTTGAGTTTGTCTTTAGTAGATAAGCAGAGGTCAGGCACATTAACCTTTACACTGCAGGGATGCCCTAGTTATTTGACTATAACCCCAGTCTGACTGCCTAAGCTATCTTGAAGGTTCAGGATACTCAGCCAGTGGTGGGAACTGTTGAGGAAAATGCATTTTTGGACCTGCAGGTTTAAGAATGACCTTAGAGCTGCCTCTGCCCATTCTGTTGGAATTGGAGCAGAGAGTAGGTAGTCTGTGACTTAAGTTTATTTGAATTATGTTTTTGTCACAACACTAATGGGTCCTGACCTGTATAGAGAAATTGAGGAGCTTACATTTCTTTAACAATGCAGTGCCAGCATATCTTTGACATGTGCAAATTATTCCTTTTTTTTTTCCCCATGGAACCACAGACTCTCATTGCCCGGGGTACCACAGACTCAAGCAATCCCCAGCCTCAGCTTCCCAGGTAGCTGGGATTATAGGCATGTGCCACCACACCCAGCTATTTCTTTTTTGGAATTAGGTCTCGCTATGGGCCCCAGGCAGGACTCGAACCACGATCCCTAGCCCCGGCCACTTCATAGGCTGAAACTTACAGGCACAAGCCACTGTGCCTGGCCTATTCCATTTTTTATAAGAAAGAGAAACACAGGGTGTTAGATTAAAATCCTACATTATTTTTATAGGAATAATCTACCAGAATTTAAGACATATGGCTAGAATTTAAAAAAAAATTATTATATAATAAGAACTTAGAGTGCCTTGATTTAGGTTAATGTGTATGGTAATATTTAAAAGGGAAACAATAGTCAACCTTTATTGTTAGCTTATTTATCATGAAACCTTTTGCCACTAAATATTTCAGAGACTAGTGTGCTGTGAAATATACTTCGAAAAATTCTATTTTATCTTGTTAAAATGAGCCTTGTGTTTGCAGCTTTCCAGTTACTTTTCTTTGTGTATTTTTAAGACAGAATGGTGGAGGATCAAGAATATATGGGTGTGAATACTAGCCCTTTCAGTTACTAAGTTCTCTTTAAGTCTGTTACCTCATAGTTCCGTCCCCCCCCCCCGAAAATAAGATCATCTCTCTTGCTAGGCTACCCTTCTTCTGATTCTGTGTAGTGAATACCTTATTCTTAAAAAAATTAGCTCAATCATTTCTAAACCCCCTACATCTCTTTGCTCCCATGTAGGATTTACATCAAAGTACACATTACACTGCACCCTAACTCTCCTTTTATTTAGTTTCCTCTTTTAAAGTTGGAGTCATTTTAAAGACCAAAGCATAATTTGATTATAAAAATTTATATCTCTGGGAACAGAGTGCCTGTATTTTAGCATGTTCTCGGCATCTGAGAAGTTATTCCTCTTAGTAGCTTATGCTTTTAAAGAGTAACTACAGCTGTTAGTTGATAGCAAAAGGTCTAATGTGTCCAAATATTTGATGTGATTACTAAAATTTATTCCAATAGTCTTTAAAATGGGGTGTTCTCACTAATGCTAAAGTGGGGAGGTGCAATGCAATCACTGGCACACAAAAAGAAAAGTTTCTTATTTCCATATTTTTCTACCAATTGTTATCCATACATGGGTTATACTGAAATAGATCCCTAACACATACAAGAGAAGAAGTGTTATCATATGTAGGTATAAAAGTGCTGATTTAACTTATTCTTTGCTTTTCAACATTTTGCATTTACCCAAGTAAATTTGTTGTTTCTAGTATTGGACTTATCTGTGTCAAAAGGTAGGTAAATGGTATTAAAAATTTCCTGCAAGCAAACGAGTTTGAAGATAAAACAAAAATTCAAATAATTATACAAACACAAATTAACTATGACAAAATTGCAGAATTGACTTTCGTCTAAATTCCAGTACAAACTTTCAGCCAATGTATAAGGCAAACACAGTGACAGGAAAAAATCCCCATTAATTAGGGAATTAGGAAAAAAAACATAAAATCCAAACTTTTCAAGAAATTTTGAAATGCAGGTTAAATCTGCTCTTATAATAGATTTGCTGAGATTGGGTGATGATGGAATAAAACATTACAATTCCCCAAACTTATTCCAACTTAATTTAATCTATTAGCAAACATTTATATTTTTCTTAGGAATGCAACAACTTTACATATGCAAATTATATATTAAAATCACATCATTCTATATACACACACATAAGTACACACACTCTTTTTCTTAGCAGTGGGAATGCATATGATGGTTCAAGGATATGAAAATACCCTCTTACTGCCTTCTAGATTATCTTTAGGATCAGTGTTTTGACATCTTCCAGAAAGAAAGAATTACTAGAGTCCAACTATCTATGCATTTGAGAAACAGAAAAAAAATCCAAGAATGGAAAAGAATAAGAAATAGAAATGACTTCTGATTTAGATCTGAAGTTGATACATATTGTGAGATTCCCATGGAATGCTATTCTCATTAGCATTACTATATTTTGTCACAAGGTTGTTGACTACTTTAGCTCTCTACTTTGTTCCTATTAGAAGATTTCCTTCAGTAGCAGTATTTTCCATTTCAGAGTCATACACCCATCATTACCTATTGAGCTCTAGTACTTGGTGCATATCTAATGCTGAAATGTATTTTACTTTGAATAGTTATATTGATATAAAATTCACAGATAACAATCTATTTCAAATATACAGTTAAATGATTTCACTGTATTCACAGAGTTGTATAATCATCACTGCGTTTTGATCAATTCCTCCAAAAGTCTTATCCTCATTAATAGTCATTTCTCTTCCACCTCTCCTGACCCAAAGTCCTAGGCAACCACTAATCTGTGCTGTCCCTGTAGATTTGTGTGTACCTGGCAGTTCATATATTAAAAAAAATTTAGAATTACATGTAATTCCTTATCCTGTAGAATTTAATCTGGTTCCAGAAGTTATTTCAGAAATAACTCTGATATTTTCATGCACTCACAGAAAGAAATCACAGAACCAAGGTAAAAAAGACCTCAGTATCAGACTAGCTTTTGGAACAATTCAAAAATCGCAGAACATAACCAGGGACAATTAATACCTTGTGTGTGTAGAAATGGAGGACTGTAGTAAAATACCATCTACTACTATGGATTACTTGTTTTTTAAAACTGAAGGATAATCATAAATTCTGAATACCTCTGGAACATATTTTTCTGAAATTTGGTTTCTTTCTTTCTTTTTTTTTTAACCCAGTCCATCTTCCACTCACTGAAGATTAATTTAACCATACATGCCAAGTGCTAAGCTTGATTTTTTTTACAGTCATATTATGGCAAAAAAAATATCATCCCCATTTTGAAGATAAGGAACTGAGACACAGAAGCAAAGTGAGTTGCTCCAAGTCACACAATTCATTTATGGAAGAAATAGCAACTGGGCTAGGTCCTCTCACTCCCCTGTGTTCTTTTCCACATGTTGAATTTTCCACCCTGGAACAATTACAGTCCTTCTGATGTAAAGACTATGAAAGAACTAACTTAGAAAACTTACTTTCCAAGACCATTTTCTTAAGCTATCTGTGATTTCATTTCAGACATTTATTTCTACATACCACAAAAGTACTTCATTATATTTGATATTATGGGTCTTGAGCAAAAAACTTGCTGTAAAAAACAAAAACAAACAAACAAACAAACAAAAAAACCCTTTCCTGGTTCACTGCTTTCCTCAATGGTCCCAAATGCAAAAGGTTTTACATGTTTGTGCTTTAGAATTTACCATTCTCCTCATTCATACCTCAGTACACAGTTCTCTGTTTTTCTCTCTCTTGGTTATTAAATCCCAGTGGGCTTATTGCAAAATAAAAAAATCCTAAAACAAAAAATAGCATGCGATGATTTCTACAAAAAATCTTGAGTTAGAAATTCAGTAGGGGGAAAAATACAACAAGGGGAAGAGAACTGGCAGATTACAAGGTCAACCCCCATGAGCAGCCTCCGTGGTATAACAACATCAGAGAAACATCCAATAACCTTACCAATCATTGTGATCTCTTGCTGTGCATAGTACAGTGTGTTTCAGGGTAGACTGCAGCTTTTCTAGCTTTTAAGTGCCTTCGGCTTGAAGGCATGGGCATTTCCATGAGGTGCACACATTTAACCCGGGGCAGGAATCATCTTCTACAGTAAACAGGGCTGCCTATCTGCAGGTTGTGTTCCCAGCATCCACTGGCACGCGTCCTCTGTGTGAACGGAAATGGGGCCAAGCCAGGCAGGACCGCATTGATGGATCAGCCGGGCTTGTCTTGGTACAGTAACCTAATAAACTCCAACTGTGAAAGGCACCACTGGTGCTGAGAAACCCGATTGTTCATAGTAACAGGACTTTCTCCAATACACTTGGTGAGAAATTCAAGTGGTCCAGTCTACTGGTAATATCCGGGGCACTACCTCATCCATTTAATTAACCCCCAGAGAGCTAGCCAAGGAACTGCTCTGATTACAAAATAATGGGTCCATCAGGCACAATTAGTACCCAAGTGAAACATGGCAGTTTGCATGAAAATGTTTGAAGTAAACAATTCCAGGTCCTGTCAGGGGCTCGTTTCCTAATTAACCCTTAGAGGGCTAATCTGTTTGCCTGAACAAACTGAACCTCATGCCTTTGCCAACTGGCATGTTGGGGAAAGGGTTTTTGCATCAGATCTTGCTAGGCATGGCATTGACAAGTGGAAATGACTAATCTCTCAAGACTAACACTAACACCATAATGTTAGTCTTGGAAAACATACAGGGTTTAGTCAAAGTATTCAGTAGTGAGCTGCAAAGACATCCTAGAAAGAGTCTCAGGAAAATCCAAATCTTGGAAGCACAGTATTGCCCTTGCTACAAGAAGGCAATACATTTTCTTTTGATAGCACCACAAACCTAGCATAACACTGCACACAGCTTCTGTTGTGGATGAGGTTTGCTTTAGAGGGAGATTGGGAGGACAAAACTTCTGGTTTTCCTGGACTCAGAATAAACCTACCAAACACAGTCTAAAGAGCAATTTTAGTACTTTTTGTACTGCATTCTGATGAGATTTACATTAGTTTTTTCACTGTTGTATCTCCAACCTCTAGAACAGTGTCCAGTACAAGGCAGGTGAAGCTCCAAGTACTTGTTGAATAAATGTATACATGACCAAAAAAGGAGATGCTTATAGATGCGTGAGGTGACTAGCAATAACCCAAATATTACCTATTTAAGACCTGTGTGGTAAACTAGGCAATAAATGGGCCATGACTAATGGTTGAGTCATTATTACATTTACTAAAATATATATTTCTATATACACACATATATTTTATCACCAAAATATAAAATAATTCTTTTTGAAGTAAACATTTTCTGAAAGTTTAAGATGGTCAAGTCAAGATATTTAATAAGCAATGTAATAGGTCCTCCATTAATCCTCAAATTTTAAGTTGTTGAGGGGGAGGGATAGGTATGTATTGGATGCAATATGATGTGATGATAACACATGGCACCTTTGGAGAGATATTTTTGATTTTGAATTGACTTTGAATTTACAATGTGAACTTGAAAATTTACTTAACTTCCTAAATTATGGTTTACTAATCTATTAAACAACATGAATACCACGTACCTTTATCTTCATGAGAAAGGGCTCAGTAATTTTTAATGATGGCGCTGATAATAGTGATGGTGACAATAATGATAAAGTTCAGATTCGGATGAAAAAGAAATGATGGCAGCCGAGCACAAATTAGAAACAGCAAATTCAATAGATTCCTGCACATCTGTGCACATTCATGTAGATAATATTCTCAGTGCAGAACTTGACAACAAACCACAAATAAAATCTAGCCAGAGAGACTCTTCTGGGGTTCCTGCTGTGCCCCATACAGAACCTCAAAGAGGGGTTTCCTGCAGAAACGTGCTCCAGTCTGACTTGTCAAAGTCTCTGGAATGGTTCAGTGTGGCATATCCAGCACCCTGGGAGCTAAAATCACTTTATCTTTAAGCAAATGCAACCTACTGGCAGGGTGCCACAGGGAGAGCCTGAATTTTCCCCAGGAATTTTTTCCCCCTTCTCCATGATTTTGTTTGTCAGATTACCATCTCAAAATATTTAGTAGACCAACAAATTTTGGGAAGTCTAAGTAGTCTTACTGGTTCATTCAGGCAAATGAATACCGAGATCCTGCTTTTATTTGCCAGCTTAGCATGACTAAATCTATGTTCAGGAGCGGCACCATGGCGATCTCTGTAAGAAGCCATGACCTCATGCTTAGAGGAAAAGATGCTCAGCTGGCTCCATGTGGTCCTGAAACTGTATCATGACCTCAGCCCCTGGGAGGCTTCCTAGGCGGAAACCTTAGCTTCAAGAATAGGAATTCTCTCAGGGACTGAGCCAGGTCCCTTCCCACACTAGGTTCAAAGTCCTGGGTTTAGCCTTGTTATATTGAACTGCCATTAAATGGTAAGATTTAAAGACAGGAAACTGTATTTAATTCCAGAAAAAATAAAAAGCCCCCAAACTTCTGTTCTTTCTCCAAGGCTGACTTAACTAGATCTTTAAAATATATAGAAGGGTCTTTAAGAAATCCATCTGGCTTCTGAATACCAAATTTGCTTTAAATTCCTGGAAGTCAAGCTAGGCTGCCAATATAATCTGAGCCATAATGTGTTATTCATGTTTCTCTAAGGTATCAATGATTTTGCTTGCTATTCTTACTATTCTTCAGAATAATGGTGCATAGTGAAGCAATTTCTTCTTCTTTACCATATGTCTAGTTACAGGCCATATTCAAAAGCCAATTTTAAAAGTCTATACCTCCCTACAGTCCTTACTGCAGAGATTTAAATAAAATCTAGATTTCCCTCCCTATATTTTCATTTGCTTAATAAGTACTATATGCAGATATATAATATGAATTTTATCTCCCAGCACTCAAGAGTTTCAAAATATGCAAGATTTCACATCATTTCAGTATTTAAAAGCACAAATATTTTTATAGTAACAGGTTATTTGAAAATCTTTGTGAAAAATATAGAACATCTGCAACATCATCACGGGTATCTCGCTAATCTAATTTCTGAGGACCCGTTACTAAACTGCACCTCAAAAATATAAGTTGTCAATTAGAATACTGTGCATTTATCAAAATTTACAGGTAGTAGGGAATTCATAAAATATTACTTTCATATTAAATATTACTTTAATGGATTAAATGTTATAGTAAGGGAAATTAAGTTTTATGAAATAAAAAATTCCTTTAAAAATTTCATATCTTTACCCTTCAGTGGATATAGTTCTACATCTGAAGTTCCCTAATGTGAATTGGGGAACCAAGTTGCATCACTGTCAAGCTGTACAACCCTAGGCGATTTACTTTGCCTAGATATGGAAGTTTCATTCTTGCAAAATATAGTTTATAATAAATTCCAGGATGCCAGTGATTTCTGTCATGAGTGAATCCTGGATAAAAAATGACCTTTGCAAAGCAAAGGATGTGACACAAACTAAGACTTTAAAGGTATGCTTTTACTTACAGTATGTTACAGTGTTGGCAATTAATAATTTATAAACCAGTTATCGATATATATATATATATATATATATATATATATATATATATATATAATTTTCCAATTACCACAACAATGTTAGGAAGTAGTATGTTGGTTATTCTATTCTTCATTTTAAAGACAGGGGAATAGAAGATTTGAGAGTTAAAGTGGCTTGTAGACTAGGCCTCAGACCTCAGTATCTTAATGGATGGTGAAATTCTTTCCATTGTATACTGAACTTAAGAGTAAAGCTGGTCTCAGGAAATACATTCAGAGAAGTTACCACACAGCTTTTAAGCATCAGTTAAAACTCTATGACTGAAGACTTTATATTTTTTATTGTAGTAATACATTTCTGACTTCATGGAATCCTATTTTTCCTTCTCATTCATTCATACACATGTGCAGTCTTAGTTCAGGCTATCAAAACAAATATAATGGGGGATGTAAGCAACAGAAACTAGTCATAATTCTGGAGGTTGGAGGCGTAGGTCAAGGTTCCAGCAAGGTAATTTCATCCTCAGCCCTTTCCTTTTGGTCTGTAGGTGGCTGGCAGCTCTCTGTGTGAGCACATGATTCATGTGCCCACAAACAGGGGTGTGGGTGTTTGTTAAGGGGTTCAGGGAGTTCTTTCTCTTGTATTTCTTTTTATAAAGCCCTAATCCCATCAGGATGGCTGTACTCTCATGACCTCATATAATTCAACTGACCTTCTAAAGGCCCCATATCAAAACATTGCATCAGAGTTTAGAGCTTCAACATATGAAACTTGGTGGTGGTGGTGCAGGGGGTAGTCACAAATATTTGACCCACAGGGCACAAATGCATTCATTTAATAGCAAGCATTACAGGCTTTCTTGTAATAATAGATTCATTTAACAGTGACAGAGGAGTTCAAATAAGTGATATATATATATATATATATATGTATATATATATATTTGATTCTTTAAAACCAATTCTGTAATACAAGTAAAGTAGAATTTTTATCATCATATAAGATATGAAGAAGCTGAGTCTCAAAGTTGAAAAGTCAAGTTTTTTCTTGGTTTGAACTGCTTTTTATTTCTAACACTTTTATTGTGATAACATTGGCTTATAATGAATGCTGTGTAGTTTTAGGGCTAGAGGTTCATACCTCTTTGGATGTATAATTACATACCATACCCACCACAATGGTGTGTGTGGAGGAGAGTCAACATTTGATCTTGATCTTAAATCTAGACATTTAAATGAAAATCTAACTTTATATATATACAACATAAGGTGAGTGACACAAAGGCATTCATTCATTCATTAATTCATTCATACAATATATAGATGATTTGTTATTTGTCTATCAGTTACTGGGGTACAGCACTGAATAAAACACACTGAATCATGATGCCCTTGGAATATTATACAAGACTTTTTACTCTCCAGAAACATTATTTAGAAGGATATGTGCAAAATGATCATGCAGCACAGTACAGGTAAATAGAAGTTAAAAACTTATCTGAGCAGAAAAATCAGGAAAATACATAATTTCAAAGGATGAGTGAATGTTTTTGTAGAAAAAAAAAAACACCTCAAATTTCCACAGAAGGGAAAGTATTTGAGGTGAAGTTTGCAGGATAAGTGGGATGAAGATGCAATCATGAGAGAAAAAGAAATAGAGGGTCCACTAGACTACCAACTCCCCAAAAAAAGAGACTTGTCTATTTTATTAAGTGCCTATGACAGTGGATGGTGTATAGTCAGTACTCAATACTTATTAAGTCAGTGAAAGAAAATGCCAAGCATAGAAGTGCTGTGGATGGCATCCTAGAGGAGAGCCACAAAGCTCAAGGTGTGTTTAAGGGACCCATCTGGGGAAGAGCAAATTGACTTATGTTTTAACCTGAAGAGCAAAGAGTATATATTTATTCAATTCCTTTAAAAACACTATAATGTAAGTATTTGTAGCTCTACTTCATGGATAAGGAAATTAAATCTCAAAGATATTGTATACCTTGCCTCAAATCATTCAATTGAGTGATGGCTATCCATTATACATCTAAACCCAACTGACTGAAAGCTTGAGTTCTTTCTGTACAACATTCTTTTCACTCTGGGAATAAGTGTATGTAGCTATGAACATAGGTGTAAAATAAATTATAAATTATATTTGCTATCCCAGAGTTAAAACATAAAACAAAGTCAAAGATGGAGCATTAATAAGATGAATGTATGATACTGAACTATTCATTTCAAACATTTGTATCCTATTATATATTGTGTAAGTCATTAGAAAATGTGCATGTAATGATCTGGGTGATTTTGTTGGAACCAGAAATACTAATCCTGTCTTCATCATTCTCTTATACATAAGTACTCACCCACAAGACTTTTTCTTCCATTTATTAAACACAAAGCATGATTTATTACAAATAAGAGAAAAAATATGCTGAATCTATTTTCCTACTTGTGTGATATCTGCGATGAAGACTAGCATACTTGTATTTACTGATGTTTGCAGTTGGTGTCTTGCACACATTGTGAATAATCTTGAAGCTCCACTTCATTATTCTTCAAGTGGAGACCCTGTTTCTTAAGAAGATACAGCTTATAGAGCAACCCTCAACCTCCCTTTTTAGGGATATCCCAAAGAGGTGGTGATATTATAAAACATTAAACAGACCTTATAGTCCATTGCTTACCTGATTTGAATTTCAACAGAAACAAGTCTTCAAAATCCCTGGCCCACAGCTTACATTTAGAAGAGACTGCCCAGAAAATAAATGAATCTTGACAACACAAAGTAATATTTCACCTGGATTGTACCTATTAGACCAAAAGGTAGTGTGGTATATATATACATTTTTTTTGAGTGAAGAATAATATATGTCTTCTCATTGGGACTTAATATATTCAATGTCCTGACTTGTGCTTTTAAACAATAACCACTTGGTAAATTAAGCAGAAAGTCCTCTGGGCCATTTTTTTAAAAATTGCTATGAAATGAAGTAGAAACACAGAAATATCTTTTGCTCAATTGGTCTTTTACTTTGCCATTGTAAAATAGTGCAGAGTATCCTCAAATGCTGGTGTGACGAGAAACTGTTGCATCTCAACAGATCTGAGATTAGGTCACTTGAAGACCAATTCATCCTGATCTATGACATCTTCATCACACGTGGTTGTAGGCTTAGGTGGGCTGTAGCTCACCAGATCCTGCCTCTAGTCCTCCTGACCACACACGGGGCTTCTCAAAGGTATCACCAGTTTTTGACAAAGAATGCACTTAAGTCTAACTCTCCTTCATTTCAGTAAAGGGCCATCACTTAACTGCGCTTTCTCAGATTATCACTTAATTTTTTAAAGTCTTAGTTTCCTCATCTATTTAATGAAGATGGCTGTAGCTGGCCTATTCCAGTTTTGTTGTGGAGATGTCCTAAGTTCACATGTTTGAAAACGGTTCATCAGCTGTGAAGTGCCCTTTATATAAGTAAAACAAAACTCTTTCAGGTTAGTTCTCTGCTGCCCTCTTCTGGCTCCCAGTTTCCATCCTAACTACAATTTAACTGAAATTCCCACAGCCTTCGTGAATGACAGGACCAGAGGCAGAGATTAGAGATTTTTTCAAAAAATATATTCGTGGATGTGTGTGTGTATACACATGCATAAATATATTTATGTATATATAATATGAAACTTTAAATATATAATTGTTTACATATATATAGTGTTAATCTTTTTCACTAAATTATGTTACTAAATTATTCCAGAAAATAAAACATAACATGCATAGTCATCATTAATAAGTATTATTAAGTACATGTCTGGCATTAAAACATGTATATCTTCAGTTAGCAGTCATATAAATATAAAGTTTTATATATATATAAATAACATAAATGCATATATTGGTTAAGTTTATCCTAAAGGTATTCACATTTAGAATTTAACTCTTCTGAATTATTTTTCAACTTAGGTTTATCTCTGTTTTCCCAACCAATCTTGTTCTTGCTAACAATGAGAACATTTTTGACAGATTTTCTTAAAAAGGTACAAAAGGAGACTACTATACTCAAGATTTTCTTCTAAAACATCAGAATTTATTGTATTAGTTTGGAGGCTGAATTTTCTTGATCATAGTAGAAGATATTAATGATGCTTTTAGGACTAGTAGGGTTCCTTCCTTCTTAAATGACTTGTTGACTGTAGCTTTAAGGGAATTCTAAATGTATCATGTCACTAGAAATACTAACCAAGTTTATTTATAAGTAGACGATATCAATTGCTGCATTATATCTACCTGACAACAGTGGAGGAAAGGTATCTTCTACAGTTAGACCAACCTTGATTTTGAAGACAAAATGTGAAAAATGTATATATTAGAATTAATGAGTGTTTAATGTTTTTCATAATTCATTGTTTATAATCCCTGCAATGGTGGTATAAAACATTCATTGGACTTGTTTTATATTGATTCCCCAGATATGATGAGATTTTTAACATAGCCAGGATCTACAGACTTAATGACATTTTTATTCAAGAATGATATTTGGCCACCTACCATCTGGTAGGTACTTCAAATAGATACCATGGTATACTGAGAAAGGACATACTTTCTGTCCTCTAGAACTCACAGTTTACAATGTAGGTTTTTGCCTAGTAGAAGGGGCATTCAAGTTATATTCCGGTTACATCTGTAGTAGAAATCTCAATTGACAGCTGAAGAAACAGCTAGCTGGAGAGATTAGTAGTATTCCATTTTATACATAAGCATATACTATGATGACTGTACACACTGTGCTTTTTTTTTTTTTCTGGAATAATTTAGAAACCTATTTTGGTGAAAAATATCAATGTCTTAAATTTTAATTATAGGTTAGTTTAGTTATTGTCAAGTTTTTTATTTTTGATTTACATTTCCTTGATTACAAATGAGTCTGAAAATGTTTTGTGTATTTATTGATATTTTTGAAATGTTACTTTATTCTCTTGACTTAATTTTTTTCTTTTAAGTACCTTGACTTTTCCATGGCTGGTAATTTTTTTAGCTTTACATCCTTTAAATATTTACCATTTTGTGACTGCTTTTCTCAGTTTTAAAATATCTTTTGTTCATTTGTGATTTTAAAGTAGTCAAATCTGTCAATATCTTCTTTCAAATCTGGTCTTTTGTGTGTTAGCTTTAGGGAAATTATACATCTTTCTCCTTTCCTACACATGAAAAAAATGTTTTAGTAAAATCTACTGCACGAGTCATCTTTTGCCTAGTGTTCTGAAATATTTTAATCTGTTACCTTAGTTTATACCTTGCCCATTCCTGCAACAATGTGTCATGCCTTAAAGTACTAATATTTTTTATTCAATTTTTGATACCTGGTCCCATAACTAACTTGACATTTTCTTCTTCATCAGTGTGCTGTTACTTATCTTTTGCTTTTCTCTATGCTGTTTTTTATTAGTATTCTGGGATTTTAATTGGCAATGGGTGTGATTGGAGTTTTTCATTGTCCCTTTGTTCTATACTGGTTTGATACATACATGCATACATACACACATATACATATCCCAGTCTCTTAGCTGATACCGGTAAAATATGAACAAGCACATCATTAAGTTCAAAGTTAGCAAATATCTTTAACCTCTTTTCAAACAATAAAAGTGCAATTCTATTGGAAAGGATGGGAATTGGACAGCTTGTGAATCAGTATATAGGTTTTATAATTGTCAAGTTTTACCAGCTATCTTTATTCACTCATTGGCTCTAGCCATTCACTCAAGAGTATATATTAAGATATTCTATGTCCTAGGAACTCATGTTCTATCTAATTTAAGCCAGTCCCTTGTCTTCTCACAGGAAAACAAAAAATGTTAGGCCATGAGAGAAGCACAACACAAGGGTGCTTTGAAACAACAATTGAGGAAGACTATTTTCATCAATGGGATAGCCATATAGAACAAAAGATCTAAAAATAATAATATTCAATATCTCATTGATTTTAAAAATACTTCACTTTATACTTTGATATAGTTGCAAAGAAGACAAAAGGATCCTAAATTTGATAAACTCATGTTCAAAATGAACCTATTCTTCCACTGATGAAAAAGAACAGAACTGATCTGATGATTAGGCATCAACTCTAGAGGATTAGGTATCTATAATTTATCTGCCATTTATATAAGGGTTAAGTGGTGGTTAAAAGTATATATTGCTTTTAATTTGATGCATGAAAAACAATTACATTAAACAAATACGGCCCCTGACTAAAAATATTCTGGTGATTTACTGACATAGAAAGATAACTTCCTTCGCTTTTACCATGAGTTCGTCTGTGTCTGGGAGAAAGATGACAAGATTGGTAAGAAAGACAAACAGTAAAAACCGGGTTTTAAAGTCTAATCAGGTGAGATCATTCTCAGGAAGTGTCACCTTCCCAGATGAAACTGAAGGTAAATTGCAGCAATATTTGAGGAATATGGAGAGTAAAACAGGCATTGAAGGACTGATTGTTACACTAGCTTGTCCAAAAAACTTGTGTTTGAAAGCAGCTTGTTTCATAAAACTCTTAGTTTAAAGATGCTGCTAAATGATTTAAAGGTAAGCTATATTTAAAAGAAACTATTTTGAACAATTAGTAAATAAACAGAAAGTCTGGTAGCAGTCATATATTCCTTAACAATAATTTAAATCATAGTGACTTGGCTTGATTTGTGAATGAAATGCCCAGAAGTCTTCTCAGTGACATTTTATAGACAGAATGGGAGCATATTTCAGTTAGACAGTTTGTAAAAGAAAATGAAGATGATGAGACTATGGTTCAGTGCTTTTGAATCTATATATGGTAGCAGATGCAAAATTGATGGTGCCAACATAAACTGTGATGTCTAGTAAGGGGCTGAGTCCTGGTGAGATCGTGAAGTTCTTCAGGTCATAGTTCCTCTGATGAGCAGCATTTTGTTTTACAAGATAGAAGACATATTGGTTAATTTGTAAGTCACAAGAAACTGGAAAGAATACTAATATGTTTTATTGCAGAATATGATTTCTAAAAAAAAAATGGCAAAGCCTAACAAGATGAAATTTAATACAGATAATCGGGAAAGCTAAGCACTTCAGTATAACCATGACTCACTGTGAAAAATTTAACAGTTTAGCACAAGTAAAGGCAAGGACTTAGGAAAGGGTATTCAAAGTAAGAAGGTGATGATAAAAAGAGTGATTCTGCTGCCTGAATCAAAGACCCCAAAAAGGATTTGGTTTATACAAGTTAACTCCTCAAAGGGATTTTGGGCTATTTCTTTTTATTTTGGGTTTCCCGTATATTTTTCAGTTATTCTAACAAGGTCACTTTAAATTTATTATATAACGTTACAATGCTGACTACTCTGAAAGAGCTAATAATGCTGGTTCACATTTATTACACACTTTGATTTTAAAGTTTGCTCTCTCGCAGTCTTTCCATTTTATTTAGAGCACAATAAACCATATAATTTTTCAGATATTCTCTGCTGTATATGATGCCTTTTATCTACTTGTTATTAGTTATAATTCCTTTTATCAAGAATAGGTGTCAATTCCTAGAGGTTGGATTGTCACAGATTTCTTCATACATCTCTTTTCTCTGTAGGTATATGTTCCTTAGGTCCCTCATTCAGTTCCAGATTTTAAATGCAATTTTTATGGTGATGACACTCAAATTTACAGCTTTGTCTCTGAGATCTTGGCTGATCTTCAGATTCACATATTCTGACTCCTTGACATCTTCACTTGAATGTCACATCAAACATTATAGAACTACACACAGACCATGTCTTCTTTCATTCTAGTCTGGCTGTCAGAACGTTATATCTCAGTAAATAGCATCACCCTCTTCCCAATTGCTCAAGTCAAAAATCCAGGTATCATTGTGTCTTTCCCTTAGTCCCTGCTCATCATTTAGTCTTTTATCTCCACCTCCAGAATCACTGATAACTAATTCTGCCATCTCCATTGCCACACCATACTCTAAGCCACAGCATCTCCCATAATTTCCAAAACCTTCTATGTGTGTCTGATTCCACCTGTACCTCCCATAGGATTTTCTCTTAAAAGTAGCCAAAGTTATCTTTCAAAACATACATCACAACAGATTTTATTATGTTCCAACTTAAAATTCTCTAATGGTTTTTCATTGCTATAAAAATATATGAATTTCTATCCTGGCATATAAGCTCTTACCTGATCTGAACTGGCATAAACTTTTCAGTCTCTCTTCCTCTTACTCTCTCACTTATTTACTAGAAACAGATGATACTCACTGAATAATTCTAAAACTTTTCATTAGAGATTGTGGACTTTTTCCTCATCACTGTGCTGGAATTCTTTACTCCCAGATTCCTGAATGGTTACTTTTTTGCCATTTGTATCCTAGCTCAAATGTACCACCTCAATGAGAGCTCCACCTCCCTCCACCAGTTGCTCTCAGAACATCTTGGTTTCTATATTTAAAGAGTAGTCTTGTTTTATTTCTTTATTTTTTCTAATTTAAAATTTTTAATTTAATTTATTTATTTATTTATATAAATTTCATTTATATAAATAAATAAATAAATTTTATTTATATAAATAAATAAAATTTAAATAAATAAATTTATTTACATATAAATTTATATATATAATATATATTGTATATAATATAATATATATACAATATATATATTATATATATATATTTCACAACATTCCAGGGGGTTTATTTCTTGTCTCTCTATACTCAAAAGAATATGCACTAATGGGATCCTCTTTCTAACAGCCACTACTGTATCTTTAAAACCTAGAACAGAGTATGGAATATCCTAAGAGAATAACACTGAATTGATTGTAGAAATTAGAATGATTTAATGTGTGGGTTTTCACATTTGCACAAAAGTATATAGTGTTAATCACTCAAGAGAAATAACTGAGAGCAGATACTTCCAGCTTCAATGGGAGGAGGCCCTGAAGAGCACAACTTTGAACTTCTGATATGGAAAAGGCATCAGTGGTTGGCAGAGTGTGTGGTCAGAAAGGGCAAGTGGAACAGAAGACAAGTTATACTTTCATCAATTTCAGCTAAACTAATTACTTCCTAGAGGATTCACTAATTGAAAAGAACATGTGAAAAGCAGGGTCTTTCAGCCTCATCCCTATTGACATTTTGAATAGATAATTCTTTGTTGTAGGGGCTGTTTTGGGCATCACAGCATGTTCAGCAGCATTCCTGGCATCTGCCTACCAGATCCATTTGCACATTTCTGATTTTGACAACCAAAATTGCTTCCAGAAGGGAGGAAGTTAAATTACCAACATGTGAGTTTTTCCACTGTAAGATAATCTTTCGATCCACTACTTCAGAGTTGAGGAACCTTGGGAAAGTTAACGTTGCTGAATGTCAGTTTCCTCCTCTGTACAATGGGAAATGAAGTCCCTGTATTTTACAGGTATTATAAAGATTAAAGGGACATGGCCTGGCTCAATTTATAGCACAGAAAGGTGTCTTTTTGAATGGTGGCATTTTTTCTGATGTGTGCTTTTTCTTTTCATGTTATGTAAAAGTAGTTCATGCAAATGGTGTATGAGGAAGCTGAGTAGCTCAACAGTGAAGACACTACAGAAATGTCTTATTTTCATGTAAATGGAATTTGACAGGAGTTAAGTATAAATTAAATGTAATTCTGATTACACACTGACCCTCTTGATCATAGAAACGTCCTTAATTAGATCTGAACTTTATGCTTGATGGGTGTTAGCAAACTCTCAACTTCTGATCTAAGGATTCATTCCTTGTGAAGTAGATGGGAGTGCTCCTATGTCAACTTGGTTTCTGAAACAAAACAAAGATGAGTAAAATAGCAAATAACCTTCTGAAACTTTATTAAGATGGATGAATCTTTAAGATTATCTCTAATAGCTGTTTTTAAAGACTTTCTCTCAATTTGTTAGTGAAACATTGTATCATGTTAGCACTAGTAGGACACAGGTCTAGATCCAAACTCAACAAAACTTTCATTATGATTATGAAGTATCAGTTAACAGAATCTTATTGTTTGATGTAGGGTCAAACCTTTAAGGCTATCCTAACATGGGAATAAGAGACATCTTAATGAAAAATTTTCAGCCTCAGAAAGCTGTGAGTCTGATTGCCAACTATACATTTGGCTTTAGCTTTGCAATGAAATTTTGAAAATGGCAGTTGATAAATGGGAGAATAGAATTTGAAAGATTTAAGCTGGACTTTCAAAATCTATTTATTTAGTTTCTCTAGTGTGACTTTTATTACTTAATTCCTTTAGTATTATCATCCTCCTCACAACGAAATACCCCAGTTGAAGGAAATGCTCTCCATCTTTAAATGACTTTCACTCTAGACTTTTCTGACTTAGAGTTTCCTCTTTGTCTGGATTAGTCTACCATCTCATTATCCTGCAGGGAGGAAAATCAGAGCCAAGATTCTGTATGTCCATTTGTGTAGCACTGTAAGGTCTGAGCTAACAGCTCCAATTTTCCTCTGGCATCAGGGTAATGACTTACATATGTCATTTATTTTTCCCACTTTCAGATAAACGTGGGTGCTCCCATATCATGGGAGCTTATCTCAGTCTTTACAGTGATCCACACAGCATCATAACTCTTTCTATCCTTGCCTCATCACCACTTAAAACAAAAGTATCTTTTAAGAATCAGTGCCTAGCTTCCAGAGTAGGATTACAGAGACCCGTATTTTTTGCTCAGCATCAACTCTGTGAATATAGTACCCAAACAAGGATACCTCTCAAGGCAATACATCTGAGCATGTGCCCTAGGACAAACCTACAGGGCTCTCTAACTCTTGGCCTTAACCCTGCGTTGACTCTGCAGACTGGAATCAAAGACTATTGCCCTAGTCTTTCCACATGGCTGAACCACTGGATGATGGTTAGAACCTAATCCCACGACACTTCTATTCTAATTATGAAGAGAATCACCTTCAGAATGGTCAGATTTCAAGAAATGTTGCCATTTTCTCCTCATAAAAGCTTGTCCATTACTGACTTGGCACAAAATCCTTCCCCATTTAAACTCTCTTTTACATAACAAAGGGAAAGTCAAGAATTAACTTCCACCAATTCCCTGCTCTTTGTAGTTGCAGGTTAAAGTCAGTTACTATAAAGACTAAATCTGATGCATATGTGAAATGTTGAAAACAATGTCTGGCAGAAATACATATTTAATCAATTGGAGTATTTTTTTTTCTTCGTTTGAAAAATGATGTCACATTAAGAGCAAATGCACAAATCTAAGAGCCTTGAGAAGGCCATTGGATATATTCATTAGCCAACAGAGATGATTTTTTTGTTGTTGTTGTTGAGAAGTATTAACTATAATAATAGGAAATCTTGGAACTGACCTAATATAAGTCAAACTAAGGAAGAAATAAAGAAAAGTTAAGATGACACATGTGTTGGGAGATCCTTTTAGAAGAAGTAATTGTACATTGTGTTTCACATCAAGATTAGGATCTGTTTTTTAATTAACTAATAATGATTATACTGTCATTTTACTGTGTTGTGCATATTTTCCTAGACCTTCTTGAACCTTAGGGTACAATCTGATGAAATATTAATTAAAACAGAATTGGTGCATTCTGATAAGTAAGAAAGGGGGGGGGGAGTGGTTGTATGCATACCCCTTACAGTACAATATCTTGACGAATTTGCTAGAGTTTAACTTCGGGTATTCCTTTTATTTTATTTTATTTTTTTTCCTGAAAGATAGGATTTTGTTAGTACCAGAGTCACTCTAAATTAAGCTCTGCATTCTTTGGCTTTCAAAAAGAGTTTTAAAAGTACCATTCTCTTAGAATCTATTACACCCTGTTAGGTACCAAGTTCCTACATGACATCAAGATGGGAAGATAGAAAATGTTTTTAGTAAAATAAAGAGGATGTATCTATAATCCAAAGAAACAGCTCAATTTCCACCAAGCATGTTGTAAATGAAGGAAGGAAATGATAGTTAAAAGGCATGCACTATGTACTGGGCATTGATCAAATAGCATTTATTTAATTCCCCAATAGTTCAGGTGTTTTTTTAACCTGTGAGGTAGGTTTTATTCCCATTTAACACATTGGCAAACTAAACCTCATTTTGCCTGATATTATACAGCCCTAGGTGAAGAGCTAGAATACAAAGCCTCTGATTTGTTTTCATTTATTCTATGGCATTTTACAAGAAAAACAAGATAAAACTCTTGTCTAGTGGTTTAATACTAATGATACTGTCTTGCACACAATAGATGCTTTCTCATCACTAGTGGGCACTGCTGAGGGCTATGTACCAAAGTGCTCTATAACTTATTCCTCTGGGAATAGAGACATCCAGGGGGCGGCACGTGAAACAGCTGAGGCTCCAGGAGGATGCAGGTCTAAGAGGATACTTTCCAAGAGTAGGCATACTGGTCAAGGTTATAGCTACTGCTGACAGCTATATCAAACAATGTGCATTTTATATATGATATCTAATTTAATCTTCAAAATAGCCTTTGAGTTATGAATGCATATTCACCTTACTTTACAGAGTGGGTCTCAGGTCTTAGAGAAGTCAAATAACTTCCTTAAGGGCACATAGGGTCTAGCCGACCCCAAAATGCATGTACTGTAGTTTACAGTGAACATTATGCCAGGTTCGATATTCTTGAACACACAATGCTTACCAAACATAGCATTCATTCACTGAGATATGAAAGTCATTCCCTGAAAAATATTGTTTTATCTACCACTCTCACACCATGGGACAATTGAAGGACACCTTGCAACTAGTCTAGTCCAGATGACTTCAGAACTTTGGGGATACAGAAGAATGGATGGCATGTATCCCATGTTTGGCTTTGACAAAAGCCAAATATCGTTAATGTGTCTTTCATACATCTTAGGTGTTTCTTCAGAGGTTTGTTGAGGTGTTAGATTTGTCACATTGTGGCTTATATCTGAAAAAGCCAGCAGAGTACGATTATTTAGCATTGATGACATACATTTCTGGTGTACTGAAAAATACTATTATCAATTCAGAAATTGAAGAGCAAGCTTGTCCAAGTTGACTGATAATTGACACCAGTGCTGGTCAGTCTCAGACCTCAGTGGTTGAGGCCAATCATCCTTTTCTGCCCTGGAAACATTCTAGTTGTCCCTGCATGTAGTACATGAGAAGATTGGATATTATGGTCCCTCATGAGAGATCAAGATAGCAGAACACATTTGAGACAATGTGCCCACTATGGAAATCCCCAAGAATAATATGTGATCAACAGCAAAGAGAGACAACAAAGCTCTGGTATTTTACCAGGCAACCAGATACTTTAAAAATGGTGGTATGAGAAAATGGGGGAGAGGGAAGGCACAAAAGATTAAGATGGTTAGCAAGTGATAAGAGATGGGAGAATCTTGGGGTAGACTTGATGTAATATATATATATATATATGTATATTTATGTAATCAATAAAACAATAAGTAAGTTTTTAAAAATGGTGGTACAGTTGTTTTATAAGTAAAATGAGGCTGTTCTCTTGCGACTGAGAGAAGAAAATCTCTTAGACCAGTGGTTAAATGAAACAACAATGTATGTACAGTATATTTATACTAAAAGATGTAAACACTATCTAAAAATATTTACATCTGTGTATATATACAGAGGACAACTCTGGGAGAATATAGATTCTATTTCACCTGCATAAGGAGCTGAAAAACAGAAATGTGTGAAGAGTAAAGAATAATATGAATGAAACTTTTCACCAAAAACCTATCCTGTTATACTGAAATCAGGTGGAAAGAAAGTAAAAAGACTTTTTAACTTGAACTTGAACACCAAGGCCTGCTTCTCTCTAGGAAGCAGGCTCCAAGTAGTTCATTAGCATTTTCACTGTTCACCTACTATTGGTATACAAAAATCAGCTACCATCTTCTCTCAGCTTTCTTCCCCTCTCTCAGATCTTAAAAGAAAAAACTTAGAAACACAGTTTAAACTTTAGACTAGTTTGCCTCAATTTACCCTCTTATAAACTTCCGTGGATTCTTTCCACCATCCCCAAGCCTTCTCAACCAAAATCCCAAGTGAAAGCAAGACTCAGAGTGCAGACTAATTTATTTCTAACAAAGAGATTTCCCAATTACTGCAAAAAGAAACATGTAAATAAAACTCCAAATCACGTTAACATTGTCCATAACCTTTCAACATTGTCCAAAGTCCTTTCCCCAGATTGTCCAAAAATCCTCAGTCTCTTAGTCCTGATTATCTCACCAACATCAGAGTTCATCTCTGCATTTTTGAAGACATCTTCCTTTGGTGTGTTCCAACTCTTCCATGCTGTCTTCTCCTTGTTGTCCTCCTCCAGGGAGTAGAAGAAACTTCATGGTACCGGAGCCAGCAAAGTTCACTTTCTTTTCAGGCCTAACTTTTGCACGGCCTCTTCCAGACACAAGTCAAACTCAGCAAAACAAACAAGTTCAAATGTGCAAACTCCTTAAAGTCCTTTAACACACAAGCTCCTAGCCTAGGTCAGCCAAAGTCTGCAGGCCCCAGGCCTTGGCCACATGGTCAAGCTCACATGGCTCACATCTTCATCCCACAAAATTGCAGAAACCAAACCTGAATCTGAATTCCCATATCTTTCTTTGTTTCAAACCTCTTTATATATCCTTATTTCTGCCAAGAGAACTCTTGCAGTAGCAAGCCCTGTCAGGCCGGTATATTAATTCAAATCCTACCCAGCTCTTAGTAACATTAACAATTCTAAAGCAAGAAACACTGGCACCCAGGGGGGTAAGCACCCCCTATCAATACCACAAACACATATTACTTTATCTGAAAGTAAATATTTTTAATAATAAAAGGAAACATCTGTGTGTTTGTGTACATGGATATTTTTCAGCCAGAAAGAAAAAAGTTTCTGTACTACTGTAGGGTGAAAAAAAAATGGTGCTGGTTCAGATTCAAGAAAAGAGAAGAAACTCAAACTAGAAAGAAATAGAGCTTATATTCCATTGCTCGTCCCTCAGAGACATGAGTCCTAAAATGCAAATATACAAGAGAGGCAGTAAATATAACTAACATCAAAAAGCAGTTTTTCCTTCATAAACATGCCCATTACTTTTCTTCATTGAAAGCAAAAAATAAATTTATAGACATTCTAACATACGCAAGCTGAACTTCATGAGCTTCATCTTATTTCTTTTGCCTCAGAGATTCTCAAGCTAGTCAAACAAAGTTTATCTCAAAGCTAAAAACTCTGAATTTATGTATGTCAAAAGTGAAGTTAATGGTAAAGTTTTAAAAAGAAAATATCTTAAGTGCTAGTATGCATTATGCAACAAGTTCTGGAGATCGGGAAGAGTTGAAACCTGAGTTCTAACCTGATCATGTACTTGTGAGACTTTGGTGGAGTCACTGGATTCAGTTTTCATAGTATTATCTCAATGCTATAGTGTCACTGGTTACTATCAATATGGGGAAAATTTAAAAACTATGCTATATTGATTGCAAAGATCTGATGCTTTTTCTTCCACTAATTTCAACACTTACATATACTTTGAAATTAATTGAAAGAGTCTGTTATTTCAACCTTTTAATTAGGGTTGGCTTCATGACTGGTTTTGGCAAATACAAAAGAGTGAAGTGACATTGTGCCAGGTTTAAGTTTAGCCCTCACCGGGCCTGGTATGATTCAGCTTACTTGCATTTCTGCCAAAGAACAAGTCTAGACTAGCCTCCTGCTTCATGAGACCATGTTCAGGAAAGGGAAGTTGTTCAAGTTGAGGTTGCCTGGACTAGTTAGCTGTTTGCTTACTTGCGTATGAGACCCAAGATGAGTTCAAGTGAAGTTAACTATGCTCAGGTCAGATCATCCGTACTGCCAGCTGATCCATGGAAGCACAAACAAGAGCCAGTTGCTTTTTAACCATTTACTTGGGGCTTGTTTATTGTGCAGCATGACTATAATAAAGAAGCTATCAATTGTATACTAAGTAAATAAGGCACCTGAGGTATGAATCTATATCATAAGTGAGACAGTGTTAGAAGCCAATGTTATCACAAAGAAACTACAATTTAAAGAGCAAACAAGATCTTTTTAAGATGTGTTCATGAAGATTCTAATTTTTAAGCAGTCTATGAAAAACACTTCTAAGCAGAAAAAAAAGGGTAACATCTATGAGAAAATTATTATTTGGGGGTCTCCTAAATTTGAAAAGTTCCTGACAATTACAGTAGGATTCTTCTGTTGTCCATAGTTTTGGTCCTATCATTTCCTCTAATGATCATGGAATAGATCCTGTGGCTTAACTGTTCAGCATTCAGAAGCAGGGATAGCTAAATTATCCAACATTCCTCTTTATACCCTTCCATCCACATCCTCCCAAGTATTTGCCAATTGCTTCAAGTTAAGGGTGCAGAGGCCCTTATGCAGTCTGAGACAACCACATCAGAAATAGCATCACTGGCTTCTGTTTCCAGACCCGTGGCCTAGGCAAAGTAGACCCTGTGTCAGCAAATAGGAACTTAACTATATTTCTATGCTGATTCTACTATAAAAGGCAAGCAAAGTCAACTAGTCACCACTTCTCTGCTCAGCCTAAAACCCAGCTCCAGAGCTTCCTTTTTGCTACACACAGTAGTGCTTAATGTTTCATTCACTGTAATTTCCTTGTAATGGTGATAAACTAAATCAGTTTGTATAGAGTTGGAATGCTTTCCTTATGTCTATGTAGTTTGATCCAGTCACTCCATTTGTTCTCCTACCCAAAGACAGGCATGTTAAGCTCAGTGGCATGTCTACACTGCCTGTCTGGATGCTTCTGTGTGCATGTGTACCCTATATCATGTGCCCTGTCTAGCTAAATTGCTGCCTTAAGCCCTGGCTGTTGGGATAGGATCTGACTACACACTTGATCCTGAGCTAAGAGAACTGAAAAATGAATAAACAGTTACATTTTTAACATTAGAATAGTTTTCAGTACAGATGTTTGGTGATATTTTTGTGACCGGAAGTATGCCATCAGAACTTAACTTCTGTTTGGAAGAATTATCCTATTGTAAAATTTATTTCATTATACCTCATTTTACTTTAAGTCCTAGTTTCCATGAATCTATTGATAATGTTAAGTGGTGATTATCCATGAGGAAAGCTGTCAATAAGCAGGTACTTTATGCTTTCTTTCGTCTTTCTCACTTGTCTATGAAACTATGTTGGAGCTTGTCTCTAATCTGCTAGGTTAGATGCTGCCCTGTTCATGAATCTCTGAATAAAATTCTACTAGATTAATAAATTGTATGTGGAAAATTTTCATTATATCTACACATACAGTCAAACATACACACATATTTAAACACTTATATTTTGACATAAAATTGTAAGGACTATATCATTGGGAGCAGTGATGATCTGATGTTCAGATTTACTTTAGGTGAATATAAGACCTGCTTCAAGGAAGAATATGAGGTACCACACTGGAACTGCTATTTCCTTTAGATTCTAACCTTCATGGTCAAGTCACCATGATAAAAGCCAAAATTTAGAACCAAGATTTTTTCTTTTTATCATACTGTATCCTATATGGTGCTGGCTTCCCCTTATCCTACATCCCCAGTTTGGGATCCACAGATATAGTCCTAGCCAATTTCAAGTCTAAGTCCTTTGAGTACTGACAAACACAGTGTAGAATATAGTAATGGTCACAGAAACAGAACCCTTCGCGCAGAATTAAGGTCAAACGTGAATGTCAATGCTCACCCTCCAAGATTAATAATATCACACCATTTACTGGTAGTGAACATTTTATAACATAGGGCTGTAAAAATAGCTTTATTAGTCCTTATGTATCAAGCATTAAACTAAGTGCTTTCTATGCTTTTAATTCTTACCACAACCTTATGAGTAAAGTGCTATCAATATTTCCATTTTATAGCAGGGATAAGTGATGCCAAGTCAGGCTAAGTAGCTCATGTAGGGTCACAGAGTTAGCCAGTTAGCTGGAGGTGAGATTTAAACCCAGACAGTCAGACCTCCAAGCAAACACTCTTTATCCCTGCTAGTTACCTGTGAACAGCAGGGCCTGGACTTTGCTCTTACATAAATTCTGAGACTAGTACTAAGACTCTGCTGCCTAAGAGATAGGAATGTAAGAGGCAATTTATACAGTACATTTTCTTCCAGAATGAAAGGGCTCATTTCCTTGTCACAATGCTACAGACACCTCTGTGAAAAAAAAAAATCCCTGGTCATTACCAGGCACATTAGTGGCAATCTCAGACAAGAAGCAAAGGTTTCTTTGTTCTGATAATGACAAAGATGGGCATTTGGGCGAGGCAGACTATGACACTGCAATGCAACTTGCTTTCAGTAAAGCAACACCTTAGGGTCATTGTAAGACTTAAAATAAGTCATCCTTAGACTATATTTATTGCAGCAATTAGCTCATAGTAAGTGCTCATTAAACATCAGTTTCCTTCTTCTGTCACCCTTTGCCAAAACTTTTAATATTTTTCCAATTAAATTTATTGTCAATCACATTGTGACACTTCCACACTCAAGAAACCCTTTTGTTACTGGAAAATGGCATTTTAAGAGCCCCAGTTTCTAGTCTGAAAATGCAGGGCTGCAGACTTAAATGAATCCTTACCATTAGAGCATCCTTTTTTCACTTTCAACCAAGAGTATTAGTGTTGGAACACTGAGGATGAGACAGCAATGACTGCTAACTATATCCAGGGAAGATCTGGAAATGCATCTTTCCCAAAAGCTAATCAGTTTTTTTTTTTTTTTTTTTTAATTCAACCATGTACAAGCAATCTGAGCTTTGGATAGCAAGCCAGAGAAACTTTTTAGGAGTTTGTAGTTAAGTATGTCATTTGCCACACTGAAAATTCTGAATCCGCCAATATGTCTTAAGTGTTGATACCCAGCTGAGGACTTGCACACAGTAGGCACTCAACAAATGTAACTTGATCAAAGAACTCTTTAAGGTACAGGAGAGCAAATATATTCTCCAATATATGTCTATTGAGCAAAAGATTGATTTCAGGGAGAGCTGCATTTGGGGTAGAAGTTGCTTTTGATATTGACATATGAACTCTTTGTAAAAGCATTACCATATATTTTCAAAAGAGAGAACAGAATTTAAATCTGCTTCTCTATTTTTGCCTACTGTGCTTTCTTCTGGATAATCCCCTGACTTTCCCTTTCTCTACCCCACCTCCACCCAAAAGTTGTTACATCTTTGCTAAACTATTTAAATTGTGTCTAAAGTCACATGGGCGCACTAGTCAACCATGCTGGTACTTTCCCACATATCCAGGGGGTATACATATTTCATTAAAACTTCTTTTTGGCATTTCCCTTATTGATCTGCCTGATGTTTGTTTATTTGTCATAATGGCACATGGAATGATTTCCTTTGTTTCCTGACAAAGGTCAATGGTCAAATATTATTTATAACTAGTGTGAAATGTCTTCTGAGAACCAGAGTTATTTCCCAAAATTTGGTAAAATGGATGTGACCTATTTAGGGCAGAAAATGGTTTTGAGAAACCAAAATTGGTTGCCAATGGGGGAGGAATGAGGTGATTTAATAGGCTACTAAAAATTGATCCTGGAAAGTATGTCAGCTGTAGCCTAATGAACAGATTTCTGCTGTTGCTCATGTTTTAACAAACAATGGAAATTAATGGGGAGTTTATCTTTATTCCCAAAGGTTTCTCCTTCACCAAAAATAGTTTCAGAATATTCTATAGCTTATAAAAAAGAGCATCTTGAACAAATCCTCTGAACAGGGTAAATATCTATCAATCCCTATACCCTTATTTTACATGATGGAGAAAAAATGAGGTATGGTTGGGGGTAGAAAGGAGAGAGAGAGAATGAAAAAAATGTTACTTTCTATTGACATGTTTGAGACTAGTAAGACAATGACTTCAGTAACCTCTGGGAAGGGTTCTCTGTATGGATATGTTTTCTTTTCCATTATACATCCTAAAACATTTAGAAAGTTACACATTAGACTAATCCTCAATTTTCATACCTTTCACTACCAACATGAGATAAAATCATACTAAGATTCTCCTATACCATACCTCTTCTCTCATTCTATCAGACTCTCAAAGTTAATTATGAAGTTCTTACAAGATGGAGTATTTTCAGTTAAAATTAAAGTTACTTGGAAGCATAATGTACCCTCAGTGGCCTCTTACTAGGAACAGGAGATAGGACATAGGTGGATATTAACTGAATAAAATCCACTCAGAAGTAATTAGAAGATAATCAGCATATCTAAACCAATAACATGATATTTAAAAAGTTTAATAACAATATAATTAGAATTCCACAATTAAAAGTTTAACATTTGTACTACGTCTGAACTCCACAATTTTCCATGCTTTTGAAATAAATTAAATATCTTATTTCTCCTGGAAGAGAGTATAATACTTTCAGCATGACCTATAAAAGTAATTAAAGAAAAATTATGCATTAGCATAAGAATACATCCAACTGCCAGAAGGGTCACTACCATCATCACAACTGGTTTAACATTAAATTTGAGGACTATACCCACTCACTCTTCATCCAACTACTCAGTTCTCAACTTCAGTGCCTAAAACTAAAATTGTAGTAAATGACATACAAATAAAAATGGAGGAAACAGGCAGGAAAGAGATAAGAGATTCAGATATTAAGGCATATCTATAGATATACTTTGGACAATGCCTCATTTGTTCTAAAAGTGGATTTCTGATAGAATGCAGTTATATCTTTCAAACATGGATTTTTCTTCTGTAAGCTGGATGTAGCTCCCTAGGTCTGGTGTTCATTTGAAAACACTGATCACTGCAAAGGCATGTAAGGATTGGAAAAATCAAGATTTCCTGACTCCCTATGGAGATGTTTGGAGTACCAGTTGGTAAGTAAAATGCATTGTAATTTGTCAAGAAGGTAAGATTATGTGGGGTTCAGGAAGTGGAGCAGTCACAGCTTGCACCCATCTTGACAAGGACTTGTAGCTTATTGGGATATAGATTGTTTGGAAAATTGGATAGTGTTTAATGAAAGGAAATGTTGAACATGCTTGTATTATGTATAGGTGGGGATGTCTTTTTTTTCATGAATTTCCTGTTACATAAATTTTCAGGTACCCACTACTCTGGTTTTGGAACATATGTCATGCTATAAAGGTGCTAGTGAATATCCACAATTACAAAAAGACTTGAAATTACAGGTCATATGAACTTTAAATTTGAATACTAGGCAGAAATTAGAGAGAGAGAGAGACTAAGAGGACAATAGCAGCAGTGAATGTACTATTGGTGAGAGTAGCTGAATAAGTAAAGACTCTTGAAGTGATTTTTAAAAAATCAAATTTCTTTTTGTTGTCTCAACAATGCAAAAGCTGAAGTCTCTATCAGGTGTCCTCAGACAGGACATCAAAAAGTTAAAATATATAGTAGTGGTTTTTAAATGACCATTTGAATCATTATAATAAAGTATAGCACAAGAAGACTTCTGAAAAATATGTCTGCAATTATCTGACTGTTCTTTCTTCTCCTCTTGTTTTCAAAAGTATGTTTATTTCATGAGATGAGGTTTAAATACCATGAACATAATTAATAGAAGAATTTTCGGCTTCTTCTGCCCCCTCTATACATGTAACCAGTAAGTCTTGTTGTTTTAATTCACTAGTCAATGTAGAGTGACTTTTCATTCCCTTCGTCCTGTCACTACAATGATCAAGGTTCCCCTGATTCTAAACTGGAATATCATAATACTCTCCTGTCCACTCACCTTTACTTTTTGCTCCATTCTCCATATGAAAAAAATTAAAAAGAAAAGATCATTTAAGTATGTCTTAAATATATATATGGTCATTTGAATCTCTTATTTGACACTCTTAGAATCTTAATTATTTCTTGAGATATTCACTCACTGGAAAAGTATCTCTTGAAGCCAGGAAACTTCATTTTCTCTTCCTCCCCCTAAGAGTTGCAATGCTCTAGCCTTTTATCCTCTTCCTATCTTAGGTCCCTTGATCATGCTGCTTCTTCTAAGCTTTCACTCTTTCATCACTTGGCCCACTGCTACAAATTCTCTCTGTGTGACCCTATTATTTCTATGAAGAACATATTCTTGCTTCTGGAATCATAGCTCTCATTGCTCCACATATGTCCTCTAGCATTTAACATAACTCAAATTTTTATTTGCAGTATAACTTGCTTCAAATTTGTTTCTCCATTAGATTGTAAGTTCCAGAGGGTAATGATCATGTTATTATTGCATGCTTCATACCAAATATTACAAATGGAACATATTAGGAGTTCAAAAAGTATTTGACAGGTGTGGGAATTAATAATTAATTAATTAATTAAGAGTACTATATAGTGGCCCTTCTAATCTACAGACTATTATCTGGGTTGTGGGTCACCCACGATAGAGCATACTATGGGCCCTTAGTGTGTGATAGGCGTGGTGTATATAAAGAAAATGCAATGTTCCTGCTTTCATATAGCTAGTTGTTAAGTGGGGAGCAGGTAGATTAGGATAGTAAGTAAGCCAGAACACTATGTCTGATATGCTAACATAAAGATTTAAATAATACCGTGTTGCCCAGAGAAACAAAACACACTACATGAGAAATTAAAAGCTTAATCTTAAGGAAATAGAATATAGTCATGTTGAACCTCAAAAAGAAAATTAAGTGTTAAGAAGATTACAAAACTTGTCAGTCTGTGCTACTGTTCAGACTTGGGCGTGGCTCTTAATGAATCTTCATCAATATAAAACGGAAGCAAAGAACCTTTGTTGCTATTGATGCTGCAGTTACTTTCTTCACATCAAAGACTATCACTCTGACATGTCTTGTATTCACCGAGTTGAATCAATTGCTATTCCCATAATCCCATCAATACTTAATTTTAAAGACTGAAGACTCTATTGGGACTCAGCTTTCCTTATGATTTTGTTTACTGTAAGGTTTGTTTTTGGATTTTCTGTCTTTTTCTACATCTGAATCTTATATTTAACTGCATCTTTTAGAGAGTTATTTCCTCAGTCAATATATGAACGAGTTATGGTATGCGGTTGGGGGTGGAAGTGATGGGAACCCAGGGGAGGAAATGTCCCCCTTGAATACCTGCTACAAGGAAACAATTTCAAAAATGTGTGTGGGGAGGTATTATGTTCACATGATTAGTTTTTTATTTTTGATTTTTTATATAGAGAAAGAAGTTCTTAGAGGCACTGTATAACTATGGTCATGAGACAAGGACAGAAAACATTAGAATGAGGCTGGTTTTAAAAACATACTAACTTCCTCTTCAGTTCAAAACCAATGCTGTGCTCCCACCTCCTACCTCCAGGATAGCTAGACCTTCGCTCTACCACCAATAGGTTTTTCATACTAGACCCACAGTTTTCAGCTTTTGCTGTATAAATCTTGAATTTGCTAAAGGCAATGTATTTCTACTAACAGAGGAACCAAATGTTAGTCTACAAAATTAAAGTAAGACAGTGTTCAAAACAGACTATAAACATGATTTTAACTAGGTCACTTTAAGGCTATTGCTAGGGGAGAAAAAGGCTTCTAATTGCTTGCTATTGTAAATGCTGCACAGCCTAATACCTCACAGTGTGAAAAGTAAATTAGAACAACTTTTCATTGACAAAGATTAAACTTTTTCATCATTCTTAAATTCCTGGGGATTTACCCCACTGATTCTATGTGTTTTGAGTTTTTCAATTAAGTCTCCTGGGTAGTGGTTGCAGGAATGCCCACTGACAAGGGAATATGTTTCTCTGGGAGAGTGAAACTATTTCAATAGCAGTTTGTCTTGCTTATTCCTGTGTATGTTGAATTTCTTCGTGATAGTAGCTTATCAGCACACACTGTTAAAAGCCAAGTGCAGGTTATATTACTCTGCCATCAGAACTGAACTAATGATGAACTTAGTTTTGAAAGAGAAAGAATTTGTGAAAAGCCAAGAAGCCAAGAACAGTCAATGTTGATAACTCACCTGTTTTCTCTGGGATAATTTATTTTGACATTTAGGACTATGCATTAGGAATATAAACATGCCACTGGAGACTGGTATGACATATATAAACCTCTGCCTCCCAATTTTCATCAGCTCTGCCTCCAACTCACCTTGATCCCTCCCACTGAGTGTTTTGAATGCTTTAGTGGGCTGCCATGGAGGCCATGCTGAAATCACAACTGTTTTGGTTTGTCCCTGGGCTGAAGCCATCAATTAAAATCAGCTTAGAAGAAGCCTTAGGAAAGGTTGTAATTTTTTCTATAAAATACTTCTGATGGGATGCAGAGAAAAGACAGCTTTCAATTTTAAGCAGTGTATATGCGTGAATGATAGATCAAAACAGCCATGTGGGAAACTGGCAGCAAAGAAGGCTATGGTAGAAATAACAATAATATTTTGAATGATTCTGATTGAAAAATGCAAACCAGAGAAGGGAATCCCTAGCTGCCAGGAATGAGGTAAAAAATAATTCATTTAAGAGATCTTTATTTTCTAGAAGTCGAACTTGCCTTAAGCAAGAAAACATTTGCAAGATATTACAGATGGGAGAAGAGGGCAAACAGATCAGTGATTTTAGTTTAAATATGCTGGATGTGTATAATTAGTTTCAAAACAAGGAGTAGTATGAGAAACTACAGCTGGAAATGCAAAGAGGTTATTTTTTTAAATTGAGCATCTTAAAAATAAGCTCAGTTCAGATTTGACAGGCACTTTACCATACAAGTGATAAATTAGGGACCTCAAACTCCAGAGGCATAGAACATTTTATTGCTCATGTACAGGAAAGAAATGCTCACTACTATGTTTTCTAAACTTTTATTAACATAGTTTGTAGATATGATGAATACTTTAAAAATAGGACACAGGAAAAATTCTGAAGCGCTTCCATGATAGCCTGGCAATCCAGTATTTACCAAAGAACTAAAATTTAGAAAGTGGAGACATATAGAAGCAGCATGTTTCATAATGAATATTCTGAGGAGCTCTGCTTGAGAAGCCAAGTGAGTATGTAATTCCAAGGACCCATAGTGAATTCAAGATGTTTCTTGGTTTGCCTTACTACGTGTCCTACTAGGTTCAATTTAAAATAAACTCAAATTTAGCATGTTCAATTTAAAATAGAATTTATATTAGGATTTTCCAAATTTAGACTAGAGACAAGTTTAGGAGGATTGACAGATTTCTGTTAAGGTGTTAGAAACTTTAAGAAAAAAAGAAGTGATCTATGAAGATATAATTGAAGATTCTTTGAACTTACTGATGCGATTCTTTGCAGCACATCCTATCAAGAGGTGCTGTCTATCTCCATTTCTGAGTTTTGTTAGCATATGGCTTGAATGCGGCGGAAGTGAGGCTGTGCCACTTCTCCAAATGGCCTCCCAGAAGCTTTATCTGCGTCGGTTTGCCTTCTTAAAATCCTGAGCCCGTAAGTAAACAAGCTCAGATGACCTGCCTAGATCATGAAGAGGTACATGTTTGAGTTGCTGTCATTGTCCCAACTGCCAGTACCCAGTATTCAGCAAGTCCCTGAAACAGAGATGCCCAGCTGATCAGAGACTGAACTTACTCAGATGAATAAACCCAACTAAATGCAGAAGAACCATTTGGCTGAACCTAACCAAGACTATGAATCCAGCCACTCAAATATTATTATTAATGTGTGGGGTAGTTTGATAGTTTAAGAAAAACAACTAAGTAATGCATACAGAGAAATGAATTATGAGAAATCATCATCATCATTATCTTCTTCTTCTTCTTCTTCTTCTTCTTCTTCTTCTTCTTCTTCTTCTTCTTCTTCTTCTTCTTCTTCTTCTTCTTCTTCTTCTTCTTCTTCTTCTTCTTCTTCTTCTTCTTCTTCTTCTTCTTCTTCTTCTTCTTCTTCTTCTTCTTCTTCTTCTTCTTCTTCTTCTTCTTCTTCTTCTTCTTCTTCTTCTTCTTTTC